>JALPQI010000889.1:10000-189525 GCA_025490895.1 Thaumatotibia leucotreta | reverse complement strand
CATCATCCAAATACCAAACGTTGAATTTAGATGCTAAATTTCGAATGATCGGATTTATTGCCAAACTGAAGATTGCTGGCCCCAGGGGATCTCCTTGTTGGCAGCCTACTTCAGATGACAGCTCGTTTGACCGGTACATCAACTTGGTAGGATCTGCATAGCAGTGTAACAGGTAGTTGTATATTTCAGGGATGTTCGATTTGATTTCTGCCAACAAGGTATCTCGGTTCAAAGAATTAAAAGCATTTCTCACGTCAATTTTGAGCAACACTTCGCACTGGCCATCGCTGAGGTAGGTTCGGAGGGCATGCACGGCGGCCTCGCAACCGCCTTGAACGCCAAAGCCCAATTGAATGGGTTCGAACATTTTTTGTAATTTTGGTAGTATATACCGTACTGCAATTTTGGAGGCTAGGCGGCGAAGTGTTGCACCAACAGCAATAGGCCTCACCCCTCCGTCCTTTTTGGTAAGCGCAATAAGATTTGCACCGTACAGGATAGGTACAATATCCGGGTGGATATTGCCGGCGTACATAAAGTTTATTAGTTTGGTGAGACAGGTTATTAATTGCTCACCTAAGACTCCAACGGACGGGGCAGTCAAGTCTTTTAAGTGTTGAGGGGCGAGGCCATCCAGGCCTGCAGCGGAACCGGTTTTAAAAGACAGTATGGCATTGAAAACATCGTTTTCTTTGATCTGTAGGCATGCCTGGGTTGCTGTTGGAGGGTCTAAAAAGTAGGGACTCGCAGGAGCGGGGGGATGTTTGGTCTGTAAGGCCGAAAGGGTTTCAGGGTTATCTGGCGACAGCACATCACTGGAGAAAAGTAATCGAGCGGCGCCTTTGAGATCACCCTCGCTAATTTTATTTTGAATGGTTTTGATTTGATTATAATTTGTTGTATGATGACCGGACGTGGTTGACGGAATGGGAATGATAGAGCTTAGTGTGCAATTATTTTTAATTTTTTGTGTCAAAGATATATTTTTATTATCATCTTCGGCGTGTAGTATCATGTATGGGAAAAGAAGGAGGTTATGCCAGTCTTCGGGCGAGTTAGATTCATAGCATTTTTCTGCAAGATGGGCAAGATGAGTAGCAACCGTGATCCTAGCTCCGCGAGGGATTCGTTTTACGATTGGTATATTATTTTTGAGATGACTGAGGCGGATATGAAACGGATGGGTATTAGAAGTTGGTGGCGTAGTGGAGTTATCTAAATTAAGTGGAGAAACATTTTGATTGGGGCGATTTCGATGAGATTTAGTTTTATGGATGTTTAAGCCTCTACTAGATGAAAATGATCTTGAACACAAATCGCATGGATGGCTATTGGTTGAATTGCTGTCGCCAGATTGGGTCGCGGCCTGCATAAAAACTTAAAAATTAAACACGTACCTTAAAAATAAACACTACAATAAAAACACAATTAGCACAAAACACAATAAAAACAAATACTACAAATGTCTATAACGGCTGCTGTCAGAGCTGCGCTGTCGGGCCGCGGTGCGCCGCCGCGGCGTGCTGCGGCAGCGGGGTTTTTTGCCTGCCACGCAGGAACGGCGAGGGCCTCTTCAGAGGGCACAAAAAAGACGAATTTCATTAAGGAAGCCACAAAAAACGTTGTGAATTTCCATTGGCATAAATGTCAAAATCAAAAAACTGCAGTATGTATTCGGTATTTCTGGATTAATTTGTGGATGTATTTTATTAATAAGTTGTTTCGATAATTTCGGTTGAAATATTTCAAATCATGTTTTAACATATTACATGATAAACATATAAGTAGATGGGTATTTAAAATAATTATTTAAAATCGGTGAAAAATTGTGCGTGGCAGCTGTCAAATTACATTAAATTTCATACTACCATTTCCTTTGTTTTCATCGCATGTACAGTCAACTTTGTATGCAAGGGGGTCTACTTTTCTCTGCAGCTGACTGTACTAGTTCGTTCTCCTGCTATTCCTATAATGTATACTCAATCAATTTATGTTATCTTTATCATATTGTCAAAGCTTGTTCTAGGAAACTAAGAATATCGCCCCTTAACTATCCGACGAACCTAAAATTTTATAATTTCATACTGTACGACTGCAAGTACCAAGTCTCAAACCAGTAGGTTGTAACCTATCTATAAACAATGATTTCACTTTCTCGTTCTTGCAATACACACCTTCCCGACTATACATGACGTTACAAGTATATTGCCATATTTAAGCGGTTTATAGCATCGCTATACCTACCTCAGGGCTCAAAAGGAAGTTGTTAGGTTTTAAATTCCTCGTTAATTCATCCGGATTTTATTGTATTATATTATGAAAATTAATATTATTGCTATCAATGATTACTCAGGTACATTCCTTTAATTTCTATTGTTTAATTGATTCCATTACAGACGGGCACGTTTTGCTCCTATTTATAACTTGTCCGTGGGAAAGACGCAATAGAATAAAACGATTGCATCCATTACTGACGTAACTTTGTTACGACTTTAACAAGGCCTTGTCAAACCGTCGTGTTAACCTAAACCAATCAATTGTATACATTACACAAATACAATAAGGTTGACATTAGTCAGGTGTATCAGCATGGCGCCGATGACGTCACGGGACGAACCGTCTGAGTATTGAACCCGCTAATAAATTAAACATCTCACCTTCATGCATAACTAACTAGTATGTTAAATGCGCAATAAGAACACGCGGTTGAATGCTCTGGTTCCGCTGCGACCCGCGACCTCCTCTGAACTCGACCTTAATACGATGAAACGGAACGGTATTTCACGTTTGGGGACACCGCTGTCTTAGTTATAGTCTAGCACTTATTAATAAATATAAATAAAATGGAAACCGTTGTTTCAAATTTTCTATCGGCAGTCAACGGGACCAATTGGAACCCTAAGTCACTCTAGAATCTTGTCAAAATGGACCAGTAGTAAGGAATTTCTCACAATCTGTTTCAGGCATATAATAGAAAAGGACAGCTAACATTTATCTGCTTCTACTTTTAGTCACCATCATCATACTCGTATCAGCCGAAAGACGTACACTTTACTTTAGTAATTCTCATCAATTAGAAATTAGAACACAGGTGCATTTATTTTGACTTGATTTTTTTTCGGACTAATGGAAATCAACTTTATACCCTGCCAAAATTTCAATGGAAGTTTTTGGATATTCTCTTATATGGCTGGGCCTTGGAGGAAAAGGCCTGGATGCTTAGCGAAGTTGCCAATCGCTTTCCAATCGCTAACGCTTAATCGTCAATCGTAAACGAAAGGCAGCTAACTGTCTTTGTCGCACTAATATGTAAGAGTAACAGAGAGGGAAAACTACGATACGCTACTAATCTTAATCGTCCACAGAAAAAACATGTCCAGTGCTTTAAAAATCAGGGCAAATTCACACCTTATTCTGTTAAAAGTAAGGTGGTTTTTCCTTCTGTAATTTGAATTGACTAGACATGTTCTTTCCGTGAACCCTTCATACCTATGAATACATCTGAATGTCGTTATCATCTACTTTTGCTTGCAGGGGGCATTCCGGCGAGTCTATCCCCGAAGTGCCGTCGCTGAACAGAAGTGTGCATGGCTCCGAAGGCAGGAAGAAACACGTAGAGGAATTTGATGACGATCTACCGCTACCACCAGAGTAGTTCGGTTAGGTGGTATTGTACAGTCGACGCCAAAGATATCATTACGGTTTAGCTACCAAAAATGGGCGTTTTCACAAACCGTTGTTGAAATCACCTTGTTATTGAATTTGGTCAAGTTTAGGCTTATTCGACTCAGTATCACAAGCTCATTCGACTTTGTTAGAAGAAAAAATATGTCCCACAATTATCATACAGTTTTCATTCCTTCCATTACGCTACCGCCTTTGAACATCTATAAAAAAACGGTATCGTAATGAAAATAACATATTGGGACATTTTTTTCTCAATTAGAATCGAAAGAGCTCGTGATCCTGAGTAGAACAAGCCTAAACTTGTCCGAATTAAATAACAAGGTGATTTCAACAACGGTTTGTGAAAACGCCCAAATATATTTACTTACACGACTTTATTGCCTTGACATTAAGGTCGTGTAAATATATTTTTAGCACTTAAACCGTAATGATATCTTTGACGTCGACTATACAGATATATCCCCTTTTTCATAAACGTCTCCCAACTAGCCCATAAGTATCGTTTATTCCTTTCGATCTTATCAATATGTTTGAGACCGAAAGGGACAAATGATACCTACTTATCGGCTTGCTAAGTTAGACGTTTATGAATAAGAGAGTAGTGAGTTCTTATGAACTCACAGCGCTCACAGCGAAGGGATTATTCCCTTCGGTTTTACACGGAAACTTATGAATTCATATTGCTGTCTCAATGAACATTCAATAAATGTACTAAAGCTAATATGAGACGGAATGATAAATTCAGACATTTCCGTGAAAATATGAAGGGAATTGACTGTAGGTGGAATATATTTGGTATTTGTGTTTAACAGGATAATAAATGATGAGACATGTACCTTACGTAGTTTGAATTTTGAACCTTATAACAAAGAGTATTGATATGAAAGTAATGTAAATTTAGAAAAAGCCATACCTTGACTTTGACAGCTGTGCAGCTAATGTACCTATATGTTTCTAGGACCAATTCAGTCGTTGAAAAAAGTGAAAAAAATCGAATTAGAAGCATACTATTTTCTGAGGCTACCACTCTATCACAATCAATATACTATTTGCGTAAAGTTTTCCATTAGTAGATAAGTATTTCGATAAAAAATTACCGAGATATTAAGGATAGTGTTGTGTCGTGAGAACGCTCATTTTGAGGCTTAAAGACTCGCATAACTAATTATAGGTCGCAAACATTTCTTGCATCCATAATTATAAAATAAGCCTCTAGAATGATCAAATATACTCGAGTCTTCAAGTCACGAAATGATTGTTATCCACAACTCTAATTTAGGAGTTCTTCAAGTAAATGAAAATAAACCAACAAATCATAAAAACATATATTAATAAATATTTTTCAAACTCGTACAGATTCTATTCTATTTTAGACTAGAAAATTCAAAATGTTTTTCGGCAAACATTTGTAAGTCACAAAAACAGATCGACCGGCCGCCTCCGTCCTTCTAGAAAGTACTCCTTATTACTTGCGTGTTAATTTAACATACAATAAGAGTACAATTGAAGCATAAGGTGCCTAATTGCTGCTTTCGTCCCTAGTATAGAATTGTCCAAACAAATATTCTATTCACTTCTAATGCGGGAATCGCACTGGGTTGTTCGCCGCATACAAACAGTGTCAGTTGCCTGGCAACCTCATATTTGATTCGGCGATAGCATTAGACGAACAACGCAGTGTAATTCCCGCATAAACTTGTTTTTGTAATTAAACATGAGCTCGAAACACTAATTATATAAATAGTAATTTTACTACAATACAAGTACTCTGGCAATTCACTTCGCTCTTTGAGATATAATTAATTTACATTAAATAGGATAAAGCTTATTCTTCGAAAGGTTTCTGACATAACAAACACACAATCCACGCATTTCTATATTATATACAAGTCATATCCAGATATTAAATTCATTTAGGAGTCTCGTAGTCCATACATTACCTATTGGTGTAGGTAACTAATACCTACCAGTGACGAAGGCGTATATTAGCTCATTTTGTCCCTTTATAACAAACGTAAATATCAAATTCACAGATAAGGACAAATTCAGGGTAGGTTTGAAAGTACATGATAAAGGTTCATCACTAAATGTGTCTCCGACCTAGGATAGTAACTACAATAACTTTCGTATAGGCAAGTGGCTTGCTTAGCCACTATAGAGTCAAGTCACTTAGGCACTGGTCTCACCGCGAGGTACTAAGCTATGAACTATCGGCTATAAACACGAATAAAAGATACGCACTCCCGTGTAAAAAAAAAGAGACACGGCGACACTCGCCTGGCGGTGATAGCTGATAGCTGGGCGATTATCGCCGTGTCTCTTTTATTTACACGGGAGTGTGTATATTTTGTTCGTGTTTATAGCCCATAGTTCATAGCTTAGTAGCTATTTTTTTTGCCATAATCAACGATCTATCAGCAAGCCGAAATGGACGTAGCATAAGGTTCACTTTATCGTGTAAACAACTTTGTAACATAGAAGTGCACGTATTCTTACTTTAAGTAACTGCTATTTCCTGGGTTTAAAATAACGCAATGGAAACCCGTGGAAATTAATAATTGTTGAGTTTAATACTCAGATATCTTTATAAAGGCAAACACCAGTTTTAAAGTTGTAAACAATTTTATAACCTACAAAACTTTTTATAGGTTATAAAGTTGTTTACTAAATAAGATACCTAATATGATTAGTCTGTAGTAAGAAAGCCACCTCGATACGAAAAGGCACATAAGACCCGTGACCTAAAACACATAAAAGTTCACATCACTGTCCTCCATCACCTAATGAATTTGAAAATATAGTCGCATGCCAAGGTCGTTTAAGTGGGAAATGTCTCGGATGACGCGTAAACATGTGATCCGAGGCTTTCCCATTTAACGGCCGAGGTGTGTATACTATATTTCTGCTCAACGGAGCCGGCAGGCGGCAACCTTGTTTAGCGGAGCGGCCAGCAATGTGCTGTTTGCTGGCCGGAGGGCAGAAAAGGAAATATTTTTGACAAAAATCGAATATGTCCTTCAGAAATCACAATAGGCACGACGAGGGTAAGACACTACCTCGATACGAAAGCCACTTTATTTCCGAGACTTAAAAGTTCATCACTGTCAAATACTTGACTATAACTGTCATTGTTCACTCAGTCACTTCACAAAGCCGACCACTATGACACCACGACGGTGTAAGGATGCTCTACATGGCCGTATTTTATGGCGACGAGGGTGTCCTTCAGCCGCTTGTAGACGGGCTGCGACTGCTGCATGGTGGGGATGTGGATGTGCTCCTCCAGGAACCCGATGCGGCTCACCGGGCTGATGAGGACGGCTGTGCCGGCGCCGAACATTTCCAGCAACTGCGTAATAATTATGTTTCAGTCTCGTATTTATCTATTATCGAATCTATCAAGCTTAGAATTGGGTAGAAGGGTGAATATCCAGCGGTTTTACGGCGTTTTTATATCATCATTGAATGCATTCCACGAAAAAGTATACCGATATCCCGTACGAACACGATTTTTCTCAAAATTATGGGTTTATCGAAGTTCTCTTTCGTGACCAGAGGAGTCCAAAATTGCTCAAAAAATATATGAAGGGTCCACGGAAAGAACATGTCTAGCCCATTCAAATTACAGAAGGACAAACCACCTTACTTTTAACAGAATAAGGTGTGAATTTGGCCTGATTTTTTTAAGCTCCGGATATGTTTTTTTCCGTGGACCCTTCATGTTAACTAATAAGTCGGAAGACAACTCAAACCATCGGAATATACACGCGTTTGTACGAGACAGCCCATGGAATACTCCATTGTCGTCTCTAAGAATGATTACAAGAGATGATCCGACGAGTATTGTTTTAATGTAAACAGGCGCGGATCCAGGAGGGGGGAGCACTTGCCCCCCCTCACACTGGACTTATGTAATATGTATGCCTAGGTGCTGTTTTATGTATAAAATACTATCGTATCATAGGGCAGTGCCCCCCCCCCCCCTCAACGAAGTCCTGGATCCGCGCCTGAATGTAAATGTAATTCAGCACCAATACCAAGTCTAGCATAATGAATGTTGTTACTCGTCCTTCCTTGCGGGTAATAATTGCGACACGATAACGTATTCGTCCCCTGTGTTTATGTTAGTATTGTACTCACCCGGCCTTGTTTGTTGAGGCTGACGACCTGGTCCATAGTGATGACTTCCTCCTTGACGATGAGGTCTTCCCATGTGCCGGCCAGCTCCAGAATCGACCGCCTGGTGACGCCCGGCAGGATCAGTCCGTTCAGCGGCGGCGTGCTTAGCACCTTGTCTGTTAACAAGATAATGCGTTACATGTCATCACATCGTTAGCCTACGTTACTCCATTGCTGGACGTAGGCCTCTCCTATTAACCATGCGTATAGACGCATTAGGAGGTAAATGCCCATAATCGCCACGCTGGGCAAGCGTATTGGCGATCGCAGTAATGTGTCCACTATGATGACCCTGCTACCCATCATCAATATTTAATCAAAGAATGGTCAGTGACACTTCAATCCCTTTGTCGACTCTTACGGCACCCGCAGGAAGAGTTGGGGTGGTGACAAAAATTGCTGTCACCACACGGCTGGTTACACTGCATGCTTAGATTCAACAAGGGGATGACGCTATCATACCCCGCAGTTGAACTCAACTCGCTGTTAATAAAAGTAGCGATCAATGTATATAAACCGTTCAAAGAAATCCTTACGTCACTTTGATAAGTGTATTCATTAGGAAGAAACAACAGAAATTAACTACTAGGTAGCTATTAGGCTGCCGGATCTCTCCGCGCGGACGGTCCGCGTGACACAGGAAACAGGAACCAGCCTACTAGCTATATGATGGGATAAGGGCCTTAATATAGTCTGGTAAATCTCCAGGTTGTACCTATTGCAATAGTACCTACAATCAGAAGTCTCTTTTCTATCGCTGTTTAAAGATTTCCGCTTTAAATATTAGTTGTAGTTTGTTATGCAATAGGCCCCTTGTGGCAGCACAAAAATCAAATTTCCTATGAACGGTCAACACTTATTGCCTACATTTATTTAAATAATTAGGTACCTGCTTTTTCTACTCACAAGTTGATTGTCCAAACTACATTTCAAACTAACCCAAGAACAAACAGTAAAGCCTAGCCAAGTGTCTGATGAAACTGTAATTTTTTTACATCAGTGGTGATGTCGGCCGGTCACGTCGGCCGTTATCGGTGAGTTACTGACCCCTAAACGCCCGTCTACACTGTTCGTCTTGTAAGTGCAGATAATTACGTAAAAGGCCACTGATATGACCCAACTGCATCTTGAAGCAAAACATACTTCATCTATTGATGCCAGTAAATAAATAGTAAATGTCATGGGAGTTTACACAAATCGGCCTAGTCCTATTGTGTAGGTACCTGCCGTATGTGTTTTAGTGGTATACTCTTGGCTCGACTCAGTCGTTTTTTGTCAAGTTCTTAAATTCGACCCTTTCTGCTTTCGTCACCCGTTCTTGATTTGCCATTTTCGTGTGAAGCCTATTTCATATTTGGTAAACTTCGTGCTTTTGCCATTTTCTTATTTTGGCTTATTCGTTATTCGTCACCATCTTCTTTGAGCATTTTCGGTGACAGTCAATCTCTTTTTTAGTATAATTCATTATTTGTTATGTTTTTCTAGACAAAAATGTATAGAATAAAATCAAAAACGATAGGTCGAATAGCAAATTAGACCAAAAAAGAATAGACTAACATTGACCATGCCCAAAGAATCTGGTGACGAATAACGAATGAGCCAAAATAAGAAAATGGCAAAAGCACAAAGTTTACCAAATATGAAATAGGCTTCACACGAAATTGGCAAATCAAGAACGGGTGACGAAAGCAGAAAGGGTCGAATTTAAGAACTTGACAAAAAACGACTGAGTCGAGCCAAGAGTATACCGTTTTAGTAAGATTTTAATAAAATACTTACCCCCTTTAATCATAAACGTCTCTTAACTTAACAATCCTCTAAGTAGGTATTGTTTGTCCCATTCGCTTTTATAGACCCATCGGTAAGACCGAAAGGGACAAACAATATTTAGCGGCTTGGTAACTTAGGAGTCGATTATGAATAATAGGGCTAGTTCCTACGTATTTAAAAAATAATGGAATTATCGTAGGCACTCCAATAATCGACAAATTAAGTCCCAATTTTTGACACTCTGCTTGTCAAATTTATTACTATGACCTTAAGATCCTAAATGTCGCTTATTGGACATTGGCGCATCTACGATAAGTATTAAAAATGGAAATTGTCGTTGGTATACCTACACAAGTACAGACGCTTTTTTTATTTATGAGAAATAAAGGTTGACATAATTTTGCCATTTTTAATGAACATTTCATCTAATCGCTTGATATTAATACAAAGCAAATAAGGTCTAATTTCTCATTACCGATAAGAAACCAGATTCTTCCGGCCACAGGTCCCGACATGTCTAGATAAGATGACAATATTGGTCACGCGGCAAAGCAGTGGATTTTACAATCTTGCTCTGTTATATCACGGATAGAACTCTAGGCTACATTCATCGCTTTTATATTTTATACGACTGTTTGTTTTTTTTATTTTTTTATGTTTGTTACCTTCTGAACTTTCGACTGGGTGAACCGATTTTGATGATTATTTTATTATTTGAAAGCTGATGCATGCCAATTGGTCACATTTTAATTTGGCCCAGTTCTGACAGTGGTATCCATGAGCAAACGATATAAATCATATATTTGCATTATTAAGCATGTGCAGTCAAGTGCAAAAATAAGTATCGAAATAATCCGCTCGTAAATATGTTACGACGTTCTTATTACACAGAATTAGAGTGCACTGGGACATATTTTTGAACATTTTTGTGTACACCTTATTTTGTCTTTAACTGTGCGCGACAAATGGACACATATCTCAATATCACATTAATCGACTTCGATAATTATTTTTTCAACCGACTTCATAACAAGTCGAGATGGCCCCGTGGACACCAAGTCCGGTGTGATGATGGGATCTTGGAGAAATCGGTTGAAGTCAGTTTTATTTAGATTTTTTTAATTTGGTGATTATTTGCTAAGCAATAGCACCAATGCCTTTTATTAATAGCTCATTTTTGAATTTTAAACATGGGTTTAAGTTTTTATAGGTTGGCATTGAAATTCATTACCATGACGCATTGAAGAGGAAGTTACACTTTTCAACTAAAATTCAGGGCCATTTTCGAAAGGCAATTTAGTACGGCCTGCGTTCGCGGCATGTTTTCTTTGTTCGAGGTACAAGGGTGAGTTACCTCCGCTCTCGTTGATGTAGACTGTGAAGATGTTCATGGCGCCGACCTCCGTGAGCTGGTGGTCAGGCCCGAAGAGCCACAGCACCTGGTGGTGTCCCAGCTGCGCTGCTCTCATGGTAGCGTCTGCAAGGGTACAAGTCAATGAGTTTTTGACAAATAAAAAAAATGTACGGAAGCTTTAATTGCCATGTTCTTTCTCTAGTTATTACTTATTTATTTTATTTATTTGGGGCATCAACAGCAGTAGGTACCTACATGAGAAATTTACAAAAACTGAGTGTACAGTAAACAAAGCCAATAAAAGATGTCCACAAAAAGTTACGTTGAATTACTACTTATTAAGTCGAGTCTAACGAGGGTAAACTTGATAGGATTATGTCGTTTCGTTCTTACGATCTTATGTAGAGTTAGATCATGATTGGTGCGATAGTATGTCGCCGAAAGATAGACTTTCCGTCTTTTACTAACTGTATTAATAAAAGAGGACCAGATAGTCTACGTCGCCGCGATATTGTCGCTTTAATCATGTGCTAGACCCAATGAACACCTTTCAACCCCATCATTAGATCAAATCTATGATATCATTATGTTATATTATATGTAGGTATTTAGCAACAGCACACAAGGTGGCTTTTATATCTTTGGAATTATGTTTCATATTTGTCAGACGCTAATAGTACAAAAAAAAAAACCATAAAACATATTTAGACAAATCGACGTCGTCCTATGGTAAGTTCAATTAAGGCTTGTATTACGAGTATAGGTACTAAGCGACAATATAATATTTTGATACAAAACAACAATGTCCAATGAACGAATATTCGTGATAAACGCACAAATAAATGCCCTCGTCGGGATTCGAACTCGGAACCTCCAGCTTCGTAGACATGCCAAAAGAAGTATAAGATAGGACAGGAGAAGATATCATTGAAATGTAGAAAACTTGTAAACAATACGATATGCAATCCGTGCACTAGTTAATTTGAGTATCCGCGTCAACAACTTACTACTGGATCTATCCGGTTCATTCATGCTTTCAATAAACATGTCTTATCTATGGAATTGTTGATATAACATTGATTTGTTGGAAGAATACTACCCTATGGACGTATCCTCTTCAAGGGATATAATTAAGGAAACTTTTAGGATATAATTGCGAAAACACAAATCAGATTATTTATTAACTAAATATTTTGATTTGTACTTCAGCCGCGAAAGCTGAGCACGTGGGTTCGATTCCCACCTCGAACGTAGGTGATTTTGGTCGTTTTTTCTTCGGTATATGACATCCGATATTTATAATTTGAAACTTTTAGGGTTAGCAAATAAGGTCACCTCCTAAGCTCCTATTATTTTTTTTTTTTAATAGCTACCGTATTTCTATGATATTGTTAGTTCTCTCGAACTGCGGTGAATTGTCTTAACTTTATTAAACTGCAGAGAAAGGTGCCGTTGTCTGTTTCTGAGCTACAATTTGCACCAGGCGCGGCATAATAGGTCACTATGATATGCTATTTTTTTATGCTTACAACAGCACCTAGGCTTACCTAGGTCCAGTGTCAGGGGCGGGGCAAGTGCCCCCCATTGAACCTCCCCCCCCCCTGATCCGCGCCCGATTTGCACTCATTAGATAAGACATTCATTGAGTAAGTCTAATGTTTATGATCTAGATGCATCAGTAGTTAATTTAAATTGTCAGCTCTGTAGCCTGGTTACTGGTGACCTTGCCTACGAACCTGGAGGTTCCGGATTCGAATTCCGGCAAGGGCATTATTTGTGTATTTATTTATCACAAATATTTGTTCTTTGGTCAAGGCTGCCTATTTATTTAAGTATCTATATATATTTATCTATTAAATATATCGTCGCCTAGTACCCGCATCACAAGTCTTAATTGAGCTTACCTTAGGACTAGGTAGATTTGAGATGTCCTAAGATATTAAATATTATTAAATAGTTCTAAAACATAATCGAAGGGCTTTCAGTAGTTAGTTGACGAATTATCTGTTATTGTAATTTAAATCAAAATAAACGATAAAGCTACACGCATACGCACAATATACATGCTTTTCAATCTATAGATTTCAAAACTTTCCATAAAATAACATATTATTATGACAGTATTTATCTTAATACATGAATTAAATACGTAGCTGTTGTGTGTACTAGTATTTATAGTTTTGTAAATAATTCCATTGTAAGATACATTAAAGCGTACTGTTGCCAGATGTAAAAAAATACTGCAGGATCCAAAACTAAGCAATGTAGATACTTGTTCCTTAGACTTATGTATGTATAATGTTATAGTTGTAGGTACGAAGTAAATACGTTTTAAAATGTACGCATATTATTACATACATAATGTGACAGTACATAATCAGGCATACGTCATCTTAGTAGATATATTTGTATTGTAATCTCGTTTATTATATTTCTGGGAGGCGAGGCGAGGGTCGTATGGGCGTGTATACTTGACGCGAGGTGCGATCGCAGAATACAAAGGTTTAATCCTACATGCCACCAAAATAGACTCGAACCCGATAAAACTACATTCCTCCGCACAATGAACACTTGATTGTACGTAAAGTAGCGACGGTAGGTGGAATTATTATAGTATCGATATAAATTACAGATAAAAAAATTTAGTATATTTTGAATACCGACACAAAGATTGATAACAAATATGTATATAAATAACACTGTCATCATATAAATTAGAAAATATGACGGTTCACCCACGTCCTCAGCTGTCACGGGTGATATGCGGCGCTAAAGCCTGATAGAGGGCTGTATGTGTATACCACCCTACTTACCCTGTAGTTGATCAATCACTACATAGTATAAAACAAAGTCGCTGTCACTGTCCGTCTCTATATGTGCTGTTTTGAAAACTGCAACGGATTTGATGCGACGAGCTGGCTTTCCTGAGAAGGCGAGTACCACGTTGGGTTCACCATGACCACGATTAGCCTATTTATAGGTGACCTGTCGAATTGAGAGTAAACGTCAAACACTCACCTATCGTGGGCCTGTAGGTGAGCCGACCTTCCTATTGCCCACACTGCATGGGTCCCAAATGAGGGGTCACGCCTAGCTTACGAGTATATACTATACACCTCTCAAATTGGGAGTAAACATGAAGTATGATCAATAGTAATGCTGACATTTGGACTTACTTTGGCGTGACATTATTTCCATCAACCGCTGTCCTGGTCCCATACGAGAGGTCTCGATTAGGCTATTACAAAAGTCTGTCAAATTGCGAGAAAAGTCAAACAATCTCCTATCGTAGACACGTAGATGGCGCCGACCTTTCTCTTGACCTGGCCGCCCGGGTTCCAGGATTCTGGTATAAAGGGGCCACCTGTCAAATTGGGAGTAACCTCACCTATCGTGGGTCCGTAGTTGGAGCCGACCTTCCTGTTGCCCACGCCCCCGGGGAAGGCACGCACGACGTTGGGGTCCGCGTATATGGACACGGCGCCGTCGCTGCCGGTCTTGAAGTACGCGCTCACGGGGCTCAGCAGGATGAAGAGGAGGGCTGACTTGGGTGCCACTACGCCGAAGGTCGCCTAATGTGGACAATTATTACCGCTCAATTGGACGTAATTATGTAAATGTGACCAATCCACATGAATTTGTCATTTTAAGGATTGACTTTGTTTCTTGTGATTTAAAGTGTTAATTAGAATGAAAAATTCATGTGGGTTGGTTCCCTTTTGCATAATTACGTCCAATAACAGATAGCAAAAATAAAATATGTTTATGTAAATAAATATCATGGGACAATCGTACATAAATAAACCGTCGTAAAATATAGTCGCACACTAAGCTCTATTAACCGATTCGTTGCGTGTTACATTTTCAAAAACGTTTCTGTAATATTTTAATGGACATTCAGTATTCTTTCAATTTATCGTTTCAATATTATGTGTTTTACTGTTATGTAGTAGGTACTTTTGCATGCCTTGAAGGTAGAACATAAGGAAAACTGTATTATTAAACTTAACCTGTATAACATACTATGTTCTTGCAATAAACATATTTCATTTCATTTTATCTATGGCGGCGAAAAATTTTTTCATGATACGCCAAGCGTGCCTTACGCCATAAAATATGATGAAACGCCTATGTACCGCGTGCATACGCCATTCATTAAAAACATTCATGACACGCCGGGCGTGTCATCCGCACTGAAACGGTTAACATGTTCGCCCCCAGTACTGTTTGACTAAGTCTAAGGCCTGGATGCTTAGCCAAGTTGCCAATCACTAGCGCTTGCTAGCGCATCGTAGTTTTCCCTCTCTGTCATTCCTTCATATTAGTGCGACAAAGAGGGAAAACTACGATGCGCTAGCAAGCGCTAGCGATTGGCAACTTGGTTAAGCACCCTGAGTAGACACTTGAGCAGGGCGGCCAGCGGGGCGTCCATGTTAAACAAATTCAAACATATACGCGTGGTCTGATTACACGCTGTCGAAATCCCTTGGACGCTCGACACGTCGCTGCCCCCCCCCCCGCACGACACTCGCCACTCAGGCCTACACTTACACTAAGTGCTAATGCTATATTGATCGAAATTATCTTATAGAACTCCTATTCTAGTGACACGTTCTAGTGATCAGAAAGATTATACTCCTATGCCGGCAACACAACATTTGTGTCAAAAAACGAACGGCGTCGAACGTGTTAAGGCTTGTGTTGCGGGTACTAAGCGACGATTCATAGAAAACAACCATGAACAAGTCACAGCTATTTGTGACATGCACATAAATAACTGTGGCCTATTTCTCAAAAACTTGTAACTTGTAATACAAGCGGAAATCCTTATCTAATTAATAGTGTTAAAAAGAGACTTCCACTTGTATTACAAGTTACAAGCGTTCGAGAAATGGGCCCCTGCTCTCGCCGGGACTCGAAATCTGAGCGATCTCTAATAATCTCTATCATATAGGAGACAATGTTGAGTTAAGTACAATTATATTAAAATAAAAAAGATAACGATTAATGACAAGTTGTTTAAAAATTATAGGAACACATTCAAAGGTTTCCAGGCGGCTTTCGCCAACGACAATAAGAGCTGTTTGCACAAGCTCCGGCTGAATAAATATTATTTGCGGACCTTGAACATGTACGTTCTTTTACAATTGCGTCAGTTCAATGTTGAATCAAATGCGAAAATTGCGCAAATATGCCGCTATTTGTGATTAAAACTATTGTTACAATATTAAAAGTCAGGATACAATTCTTTTGGAATGAAGGAAAATTTTCTCTAATCTTAATTCAATTTAAGTAGAAACTTTAGGTTCATTAGGGGCCCCCCCAGCGCACGCAAATTGTTTGCTGAGATCGCGAAACGTCTGGTTGAAGTAACTAAAGACCGAAGAGCTGGCGACTTTCTCGCACAACGCATCAGTATTGCGATACAGCGAGGAAATGCCGCCAGCATCCCCGGTACTGCCACAAGGGCCAATCTTAGATATAGGTTAGGTTAAGTAGATTAGTTAGATTTAATCTATGTACATAAATTGTAGTTTTGAAAATAAATTTAAGTAACAATGCAGTGGAGCTAGGGAGGGCACATGAGAGAGGGCGTCTAAAACAACATTAAAAATTGAGAATATTTCAAATAACTAAAATGGCGCGGTCCCGAGCGGCAAACACATAAGCTACGCCGCGGTAACCATATAAACTATGGTGACATCTTTAACGCTCTGCAACTGAGATGGCGTACCTCAGACGTAAGTTCAACTTTATTGTGTTGATAATAAGATACAATAAGCGACCAAGAGGTAGAAGTCCTATGCGGTGGACAGATCAGATCCGCGATACCACCAATACAAACGTTCACGAAGCAATACACACTGCCTCAGACCGTCAGAAGTGGAAAGAGATCGTCCGGAAAATTATTCATAGAGGTCACGACCCTCAACAATGAGGAATACGACACAAGGAGGAGGAGGAATAAGATACATGTCACGTGACCGACAGACTGGCAGAGGCTTAAACAGGAGGCTACTATGATCTATTAAATGCGATTCAGTTTCGGCTTGTCAGTTTTTGACAGTTATTTTATGAAACTCGCGGTTCAGATTAGGCCCTAAATTGAATCGCATTTGTAGATCGTGGTACCCCAGAGTGCTTAGACAAGTTGCCAATCGCTAACGCTTAATCGTCAATCGTAAACGAAAGGCAGCTAACTGTCTTTATCGCACTAATATGAAAGAGTGACAGAGAGGGAAAACTACGATACGCTACTAAGCGTTAGCGATTGGCAACTTGGCTAAGCACCCAGTTGTTTACAATTACAAAACTCATATCATCCGCGGTAATTTATCTATTCAAGCCACAAGGCCAACTTATATTCAGAGAAAGCAATTACTAGCACTGAAAGCATGAAACGCCTTTTATTTTAAAAACAATCTTTGTAAACATTAAACAGAACCTCTGTACCTAGTTTATTATATAGTGACACAGATAAGAAAATGCGAAGCGAAGTAGTCATTAACATTTTTGGCCCCTCATGCCACAATTGATATCTTACATTGCGATAATTATTTGCTCGTTTTATCGCTCGGCGATAAGCACTGCTTTTTATGTGAAAACATGAAAGCGTGTAGATAAGTCGCCGAAAACATTCCGAATAAAATAAGACCTGGCGCCTAATTGGAGTTTATTGAATTAATACGTTTCAATAACTTAATTTGAGAAAAAGGTATACTCTTGGGTCGTCTCGTTCGTTTTTCGTCACGTTCCTAAATTTGTCCGATTCTGCTTTCATCACCCATTCTTTATTCGTCACGATCGTCGATGGTCTTTCTCATCTTCGGTAAAATTTGTTGTTCGTCTTTATCTTAATCCGTCTCGTTCTTAACTCGTCATAATTTTCTTTCGGCATGTTCGCTGTTAAATATATGTTTTTCGTATATTTTCATAGTCTTAAGTCGGTACCAACTTAGAATATGACCAAATACGAGATGACAAAAAACGATTGAGTCGAAATAAGAAAAAGGTCAACAACTTATTACGGTCAAAGACGACAATGACTGCAGACTAACTTGACGAATGAAGAATCGGTGATGAAAGCAGAATCGGACAAATTTAGGAACATGACGCAAAACGAATGAGACGACCCAAGAGTATACCGAGAAAAAAACGTAGTTAAAAGAAAAGGATCCAGTTCACAAAAATCTGCCATTAAAATTGTATGTCAAATGAAAAAAATGCCCCATCTCCTCCTTCGGGTGTCGTAAGAGTCAACTAAGGGATTGAAGTGTCACTGACCACTATTTGATAAAAGATTGATGATGGGCAGCAGCGTCATCATAGTGGACACATTACTGCGATCGCCAATCCGCTTGCCCAGCATGGCGATTATGGGCATTTACCTCCTAATGCGTCTATACCTACGCATAGTTAATAGGAGAGGCCTACGTCCAGCAGTGGACTATCATAGGCTCAGTAATGGTCAGTGACACTTCAATCCCTTAGTCGACTCTTACGACGCCCGCAGGAGGAGTTGGGGTGGTGACAAATTTATTCTTACTGCCGTCACCACACGGCTAAGAGAACCCAAAGTTTCATTACATATAGGCGTGTTATCCACTTGAACGTCCGATGATAGCATAGTATCCAAACAAAAAAGGCAGTAGACTGTTCGTGGATGCTACACTATCCAATGAAGTCGAAGGAGACACAGTTGATTATAGCGGCATTTAGCGAAATATAGAGGCATTATTTCCTAATTCCCTTGTTGCAACAACGTAGCCTTATAAACTAGTTTGCGCTAAAAAATATATATGGCAGTGTACGCTCGTTACTCAGTCGATAAAAAAATATAATTTGTCTGTGTTGGGTCAAACTGCCTGAGTGTTTGCTAAGGACTCCTAGTTATGTCGTAAGTATTTCACGTTAATTTACATATTTTTGGGGTTATTATACATAAAAATGATCAAGAACGTGTGCTCTATACGATAATGTGTATCATCTTAAGTTTTTGACAGTGTGATACCTGTCAAGTGAGTTTAAAATATGAAGGTTATCTTTCTTATTTTTTTACCGATGTGTTAAGTTTAACCTTGATTATAGTCAAAATCATTAGGTATTTTACAATGACTATCATTGTATTTTAATAATTGTATTTTCATTTATACTCCTGATTTTTTTTATTATTATACCTTAAGTAGTTTAGAAAATATAAACGTTTTTGTAAAATCTTGTGACTGCGCAGCGCGGGGCGTACGTCGCTAAAAAAACCCGGACAGTTGACCGGAATATGGTCGCGCGGGGTGGACGTTCAAGTGGTTATATATTTATCTGTATGCTTAGCACATGATTGGTATGTCAGTATGTCGCCGCGAGATAGATTTTCCATCTTCTACTAACTGTATGAATAAAAGAGGGATGGATAGTTTATCTCGCGGCGACATATTGCCTACAGGTCCTTGTATATTAACCCTTTGAGCCCCAGCTTCATCATATGACGACGGAAGTATGTACATAAGCTCTTCAAATGCCTGGGATTCGATGGGTTAATTAATATTACTGGCACAGCGTCATACGAGTAATATGAATTCTCATTCGGGCTCTAAAATTACAGTCGCCATCGGAGCGGCCACAGTGCTCAAAAATATCTGAACATGCATTCATACGCCACGACGACAGAGGCCAGGATGCTTAGCCAAGTTGCCAATCGCTAACGCTTAGTAGTGTATCGTAGTTTTCCCTCTCTGTCACACTTTCATATTAGTGCGACAAGCACAGTTAGCTGCATTTCGCTTACGATTGACGATTAAGCGTTAGCGATTGGCAACTTGGCTAAGCCTATGCAGGAGGGCTACCACAATCTACTAATGCGCAGTTTAGGACCTAATCTGAATCGCGGTGTGTTCCATAGAATAACTGTCAAAAACTGACAAGCCGAACCTAAACTGAATCGCATTTAAGAAACGGTATTCCTCCTGGCCTCTTTCGTCGTCTTTAGATGTTTAATGAGTAGGTACCCTGTGGCCCATTTCACCATAATTACAAGTGTGACAACGGTAAAAATATCACTGTTACTGACGTCACAGGCCTTCGTAGACTACGGCTACCGCTTACTATCGGACAGTTCATAAGCTTGTTTCCCACCAATAAACAATTATTACCAACAAACGTTTATTCGGAATATATTTTTATATTCCGAAACCTGTGACAATTGTCGCAAGGTTTAGTACAATTTTCATTAATTCTTGATGACCATGAGGTTCGGCTTATGTCGGAATTTCGATACAATTCTCGTGTTTTTTGTAACAATTGTAGTTATTTACTGCTGATTTATTAAAGTTCCTGCACTAAATTTTATGTTGGTGGCAAACAAACGCACGGCTCTTCCGATGGTAAGTGGTAACTATAGCCTATAGACGCCCCCGATTGGAGAAACAGTAAATTTACAATTGAAGCACTTGTCAACGTGGTGAAATTGGGGCCGCTCCTAATCGAAAACTAAAGCAAATAAACTTACATCTGTTCCTATAAGCGTCGGTCGAATATACAAAGTGGAGGTTTCTGAATGTGGCACCCACTCTTGATCAATTTGAATTAGTCTTTTGAGGCACTTAATAAGTTCCTCTCCGTCGAATATGGGCAAACCGGAGCGGTGTGCCGCCATATTCATTCTCTTCATGTTGAGGTCGGGCCGGAACAACCGGATTTTGTCATCGGCTCCTCTGTATGCCTTCATACCTTCGAACAACTGCAAAAACAAGTTCCAGCTTTAAATCATTTCTCTTTACTCCTAATAAATCCAAATACTGATAAGACTGTTTACAAGAACATGCGTTCAATATGCGTAAGCGTTGTTATTCTAGAAGGGAGTAGAAATAAACATCGCTTACGCTGGTATTGATTACGTATTTGAGTTATGGTTTATTTTGCTATAACTTCAACTCTTGGGGAGCTACCACGAACTACTAATGAGATTGAGTTTAGAACCTAAACAGCGGCAGATTCGTAAATGTCGAGGATTTCTCTTTCACTCTAATGACGCTTTCGTTTGAGTGACAGAGAAAAATTGTCGAAATTTCCGAATTTCAATTTTCGCGGTAGTAGGCCTGCGTGATGTGTCAGTTCCATAGAATAACTGTCAAAAACTGATAAGTAGTACCTAAAATGAATCGTATTTAAGAGATCATGATAGCCTCCCTGGGTTCTCTAACGGTGTGATGTGAGGTTTCTCCCTTCTTACAAAATAATAACATAATAATTTTTCAATCTTAAGGTCACATTAAAATGCTGCGGCCATGCCATTGGTCTAAGGCGACCGGCTTAGCGGAAAACCATACGTGCGAGAGGGAGTACCCGTATCGGCATCCCGCTCCAACTCATGGATTCGCTCGTCGCTGGTCGCCTTAGACCAATGTCGTGGCCGGGCCTTAAGGCTGTAGGCTATATGTATAAATAAATTTGTTTTCAAAAACCGTTATCAATTTTACTTCGCACTTTTTGTTAGATTCTACAGACGATGACGATTGGTATAGTACAATCGTCCGTAGAATGTGACAAAAGGTAAACAAACCTAAAAACTTGCATTATTCCATAATCACACACTTTTAGAACACAATCTTGGTTTTATTACGAACTTCTTCAATCGACGAAATTCTTAATCTTAAACATTGAGTTCCCATGCATTTTTAGTTAAAATTATTGATATTTATTCGTATTAACGTAAAAATACATCTGCAAACGTGTTTCACGATATGTGTCAAAGACGTTAAATGCTAGGGAAAGTCAGCCATATTTGAAATAAAACTATGAAAACGGATAAACTCGCGTATATTAATTAACTTTAACTTCATTCCGACGTTTCGAACACTTTACAGGGTTCGTGGTCTGCGGGCGACACGTCTGCGGGTAAGAGTTAACTAATATACGCGAGTTTATCCGTTTTCATAGTTTTATTTCATGTGTAATCCTCGCGGTAACCGAAGAAAATATTATGTTCAGCCATATTTCGAGGGTTGCCTGGTCCTGTCCGGACCCAATAAGTGGAGCAAAGCGGTTTATGCAATACGAACTATATGACACTTACGTGAGGTTGTCATTTCAATTAATAGTTATCTCGACTTATCGGGTTTCACCAAGCAACCCTCGATTTGTTTAGATTCTATGTCGATTGGCATACTTACTTGTATCGCGTAATGCAACGCCTTCGCCGCTGGATGTAAACTGAGGTTCTCAAACGGTGTGATGTGGGGTTTCTGCCATCCGCCCAGCTGCTCGTGGTACTCTATCTTGAGCATGTGGTCTGTGAAGTATTTGCCGAAGCCGAGGTCTTTCGCGTCTGGCTTGGGCTGGAGCTGGTATGGGGCTGCTAGTTTTACTCGTAGGTCTGAGAACTGTAACAATTTGGTATATTTGGTATTACGACAGTAGAAACGTTTTTAGTATTTATCATTTTGGGAAGCCATTTTATTTAATTTTGTCCCCACGCTTTTTTTATTTGGACATATTAGTATGATTTCTACTCAAAATCTAGGGCTCTTTTGATCTTAGTAGGAGAAAAAGGCGTCCCAAGGGCTTTGCCCGCACTGTTACCATTTTGTATGCTGTTAACGGAATTGAAGAATCGAAAAATACATGAAAATTTTGCGAAATTTTTTTTCGTCTATTAAGATCGAACCAGCTGGTGAATTTTGATTAGAATTCCAATGTTAAAAAATAAGAAGGGGGAATAACTATAAATGTAATGGCCCAGGGATTCCTATTATCACTTAATATGGGGGCGGCCCCACTGACGCGGAGCGGAGCGGAGCTGTGGGAGCTCGGCCAATGAGACCGCATCACAGTGTTTCGAATCCGAGTTTGAAGAATGTAATTGGTCAATTTTGTACAACTCCGTTCCGCTCCGCGTCAGTGGAGCCGCACCCTAACATAGCGATACTAGCTCCTCTGCTAAAATAGATAATGTAACTAGTTTACGAAAAGGCAATCAACTATATAATATAGTAATTTCGTGATAGCCGTGGATTTAACTACTTAACTGTTAAGTGAGATATATATTCAAATAGAAATATAAATGGGTCAAAATTATTTTCGTTGTCTTGTTTCATACCTTTAGTGGCTGTTTCGACTCGGTACATAAAAAAAATCCGGTGCACTTGTATTTCTTTTTCTCGTTAGATTTTAATCCATACCTGAATGAGAAATTGAAAACAAAACATCATCTTATACAAAAATCACCACTGCGTCACGTTTTTTAGGGACACAAAATAAGAAAACGAAAAGAATTTTGACCCAAATTACCCTGAGCATGAAATCGTATATCGACGCTGGAAAGGAGAAATTGGATAAGCGACACAGTGCGTACTTTACAGGAGAAGCAAAAAACCGCCGAGATTTTCGAAAAAAAATCATTTAAATTAATCAGCAGGCCAAATCAAATAATTGAAGCATTATTTATGGACATAAATATGTTTTCTATGTGATGTTTTAACCCTCTAATGCATAAGACAGGCAAAAATGCATTTCAAAT
The DNA here is from genome assembly GCA_025490895.1 of Thaumatotibia leucotreta. Lineage (NCBI taxonomy): Eukaryota > Metazoa > Arthropoda > Insecta > Lepidoptera > Tortricidae > Thaumatotibia > Thaumatotibia leucotreta. The sequence continues at coordinate 166,024 of JALPQI010000889.1, read as the reverse complement.
TTGAACCCTAACAGCAGTCAATAGAGTCCAAAACCAATGAAACCATATTTGGCTTCATATGCATTAGAGGGTTAATTATTTAACGTATTCAAGTGTTATTTAATGATTTACTGTCGCTTAAGCAAAATGGTCGGAAAAATTGATTCAGGTAAAATTATCTAACCAACACGTTGTGTAAGAAATAAGGAAGGTAAATTGGTCCACCCGAGACTTACATAACGAATGTATCCCGTTAAAATTATCTAACTGCCGAAGTGGCTTATTTTATATTCGGGTAAAAATATATAAATTGATAAAATAGCATAAATATGTCATTAAGAAATATCCACATACTTAAAATGAGAAACTATTTTAGAATTCATAGTTAGTCATATTAATTACATGAGTAACATTCCGTGACTAGTAAACGAATTTACTTACACGTGAAAAAAGAAAAACTGTTTTAGGAATTTTTATAACATTATTCCAAAAAGTAGGTAAATAGTAAAAAGGGGTATATGAAGGGGATGGTTCATAAATAAATGTAGGTAAAAATGGATAAACGCCAATAAGTAGTTCAGATATCATAGTCAAGTAATATTGTCTAACCGTCTTCAATTTTAAATTAAGATGAAGGTAAAATTGTCCAAACGACATGAGAACATATCATAGAGTCAGGTAGAAATAGCTAACCGACAAGTGAAGTTTAGTTGTTACACAGCAAAAATATCCAAGTAAAATTTAACTTGTCATGACGAATAGGTAAAATAATCCAAGATTAATTATGTTGAATTATATTTTATCTAATCTCCAAATTACTATAAGTTGTCAAAAACCAAGTCGTTTAGTAATAAAAAATGGTCGAAAGTTCTCTAAATCACCAATGGGATAAGCGACACAAATGTTGTCAGATGGATACGAAACCTAGCTCATTCGACGCAGAAAAATTCGCCGATTCTAACGGTGTATATAACTCAATATCTTCAAAAGTGTCGCTTATCCAATTTCTCCTTTCCAGCGTCGATATGTATCTAGTGGTATTGTTTGTTTATAACGACACAGGCTCTCATACTTTGACTAATAGTACCTAAACCTAATTGCAAAGACATAACGTCCACCATAAGAGTGTTACTTTTAGAAACATAAGCTCTCGATAGTTCACCTATAATAATATTAGCCTAATTCTGTTCGATAAAATGGACCCACTACATGTTCCAGTAAAATTATGACGCAATATGTCACGTGTTTTGTGGCATGCTCATATTTACGAAAACTATTCAATAAACATTTAACTGATAACGCTTGCATCTTAATCTTACTACTCAGTAAATAACCAGACTAAACATAAACATGATAACGGTTCAACAAGTTGAACAGTGCACATTCATAATCAGGCCTACTAGCGCTAGGTTTTATCTCTGTCACTCCAACGAACGCGTCATTAGAGTGACAGAGATATGCTCGAAATTTAGGGCCGCAGTTTTTCAAAAGGCTTGTAACTTGTAAAACAAGTGGAAGTTTCTTTTGAACACGATATGTTACATGGGACCTATTGCATAACAAATTAAAACTAATACTCGTATACAAGTGTAAGTCTCTTTATAGTAATAGAGAATGAAATAGAACATTGTGCATCACGTATTTATGACTCGAGTTAGTATTCCACTTACCGACCGTGATGCATACAATGTTTTGCATCACACTTGCGGACAAAAAAATAAGTTTTAAGACATACGGTCAATGCCGGTAAGAGAAGTAACTGATTTCCGGGCATTCCTTCAAAATAAAATATGCCGGACTTCCCCGCACTGACCCTAATATTATTCAATGACGTACTGATATTTCTATTACTCGCTAGGGAATTTCACTTTTCTATAACTCCCGCTACGCACGCAAGCTATAGCGCGCTTAGACAGCAAGTGTGATGAAAATAGACTTTCCGCTTGTAATCTGTTATGCAATAGGCCCATGGATTGATTCCCGCTTGTATTACAAGTTACAAATTTTTGAGAAAATAGGCACCGGGCTTATGAATTATTGATTTATTGTACTGGCACATCTGTAGTTATGAATTAGTTGTTGGATAATTTGAACTGTTTATCTTCAGGGGTCAGGCGCCATTGTAATATTAGTAAATTATTACAGCGACATTTATAATTATAATATAATATAAGTACCTGGGTGACCTAGCACCGCTCGTTAACTAGAGATAAGACAAATTTAGATCCATTATTCCAAAATATTATTATTATCATTTTATAGGTATTTGTATATACTATATATATATATATATGTGTGTGAGTGTATTTTGATAGTTTTATTTAGTTTTAGTTTATTGTTGGATAAATAAAGAATTTCATCGTCAACAAAAAAAACATAATAAATAATAGTGGATAGAAATCTAAAGAATTGTTCGTTTAAAGGTAAGACATAACTTTCATTTGAACTTTACACACATTCGTGTAGATCTATATACTATAGCTCTGTGGACCGTGACTTATTATTAAACGGCTTTGGGGTAGAACCTGCGGTGCCTATGTTTCAGTCATTGGCATTTCAATGCGAGTTCGACTTACATTTGAGGAGTGTGTTTCCAAAAGGACTTATTTCCACTTTCAATTTTTTTTTTACCGTGAATGTAGTTTTGCTCAAAGTAGAGAAACACATAATATATGTTTTGAATTTATAGTTCTAATAAGTCTCTTTTTGTCCTGTAAAATGTAAAAATTTCAAAGTCCGTATCAAAAGGGCTTATTTCTCCCTTATGGTAAGAGAAAGATATGAGCATATAGAAATGTATATTTTATTATGATAACTTATTATTAAGTATTTTTTATATAAATATAGGGTTTGTAAAATTTCCTTCAAAAACTGCTTGTGTAATTGGATAAGCTCACAGGGCCGCAACAAAACGGCTTAATTCTAAAAGTTTCGCATCAAAAGGGCCGAATTCTGAAAGTTTATGGTAAGATATTAACTTAATAAGTAAGTAAGTTGTTATGGCACTAAATATATGGCTTTATGCCATATATTTAGTGCCATAACAACTTACTTAAGTACTACATCAAAATTTATGTTTTTCTCAATTTCCCAAAAAAAGTTCAAACTGGAAATAAGCCTTTTAGAAAAAACACTCCTCATTTAATTTATGAACACACTGACAGATACGAATTCGGTCATAGATAAATAAGTACACAAAGATATGCAAAAATGTAATTGGTATTTGGTAAAATGTATGAGCTGATTAGGCCAGGCGTTCAAGCAAGGCCACCTGATCAATGCTTGTGCCTGATCTATTCCTCGCAGATATGTTAATAATGATCCCAGATAAGATACGGGTTCTTTCATAAACTTTTCCTCAAGTGAAATATTGAATAATCACTTAATTACGTATGTTAATATAGGTAATGTTTAATGTATGACTGATTTTTATTCTAATTCGCGTGACGTAGTACGTAGTCAATCGCTGAATTTATCGTGGAAGCATGTAGAAGGTACTAGTCTTAACTGAAAAATTGTAAGCCTTATTGCAAAGACTTAAGATCCTATTCAAAAAGAGAAAGAGCATTTGTAAAATAATTAGAGTTCTTAGTAAGAATGAATGTACAAGTGAATAGTGCATCGTACATACAACACGAACTAAATTGAATTTAAAATATCGTGTGTCATTTTAAACACTAAAATGTAATTAAACTCATGTATCACGTGACGTCGTAGTCACTAAGTGCGAGACATTTCGGAGAGCCTAGCCCCCTTATTCATAAAGGTAGCTTAGCAAACCGCTAAGAATTATTTGTTGTTCCTTTCAGTCTTATCAATATGTCTATAAGAGCGAAAGGGAGAAACAATACTTACTATACTTAGTGGCTTGTTTAGTTAGGAGACGTTTATGAATAAGGGGATAGGTCTCCATTATCAAGCACTAAGCCTGCTGCTACCGCAGCGCTTGCGCAGCACGAAGCCGTTTATTATATTTTAACACGAACTAAATTTTAATGAATAGATACATAAATATCCAGTAGGTACCCATTGTGCTTAAGTTAGTTGAAACAAAATATACGGAAGTTTCCGGGAAAATACAATGGGAATGGATTTTTATTCAGTAAGTGGGTGAATGAAATTTAATGGCAAATATAAATTTTAATGACATTCGTAGTTACTGGTTATAAAATGTCCGTCGGACAACCAATGCGACCCTGGTTTTTTTGTATTTAAAATTATTTTGTGCGAGTCATAATCCTTGTTCAACATGTTCAACCTTGTTGTACATTACAACTTGGTGCTTTATTTCTTCTAACTGCTACTTTTGTCCTTTGAGAAACGGGATAGAATAATAGCTACAAAGTACCTTACTTACAGATGTGTCTGTGTCACAACCACCTTCAGTAGGTACCTATTCATTGCTACGCTAATTAAGACAGAAAGATAAATTCGGTAATTTTCGAGAAAATGCGAAGGGAAAGGATTGTTTACTACACGCGTATATGGGTCAATCATCGAATTTTTTGATCCGTCCCAATCAGTAAGACTTTAATTTATAAATTTCAAGGTCATTAATTTTTTTTTGATAGCGGCAAACGAAAGGTTAATCATCAAAAAAATCGTTTAGAGAGTCGTATGCTTTATTTATGAGTAGTTGTTTTAATTTGTTTATAAATACTGTATATTTTATTTGTCCCCTGGGTGATGACAAACAACAAACAAGATTGGTCCATTTAAGTGTCTATCACTGTGATCTCACCTTGAAAGTCTGTTCGGGCTCCCCATGCAGGCAGGGCTCCTCTGGCATTTGCGGCGGCTCGGGCGCCGCCACCGCCTCCTCCAGCTCTTTATACCGCAGCGACGAGCTGCAGCGCCGCACCGTGCGCAACTTGTGCTGGTTCTCGAAGATCCATTTCACCAGTAACTGCTGATTCCAATTTTGAATAGAATACACGAATAAAAAAACAATACGCTAAATGGTATCACTGAACGGAATCCCTAATCCTGTACACATGATTGGTGCGATAGTATGTCGTTGCGAGGTCGACTTTCCCTCTTTTACTGCCGTAAAACCACCCAACTATGGTCCAATACTACAACTATGGTCCAAGATTTCTACTCCTAAATGAGCATCAGTCCCAATCTTCTCTTTGGCTTTGCCCAAGTTTTTATTATTATTAATGAGGAGTTTTCGCCTATGAATAGCACGATTACTATAACAATTACACCTTAAGGAAGATATTTGATTAAGTTTTGGACCATTGTTGTTTTACATACGTGGTTTTACTGTGTTAATGGGTCAATCAACTTTTTTCGTGCGGTTTGTAAATTACCATCTCACGAAAAAACTTAGTAAGAGCGTATTTCCCATTTGAAAAATAATTCAAATACACGACAGATCAAGAAAGTAACTAAAGCCATAAGTTATGTCATTTTAGTTTTTTTGTGACTCAGGAGACAGAGTTGTTCCTAAATTTGTATGGAAGTGAGAATTTGTAAGCTGAGTCACAGTAATAATAATAAACAATCCCCACTTTTTGTGATTTTCGCAGCGTATACACATAGTCCATAAATAATGAAGTTCCCGTAGGTCACAAAATGCACAATAATTAATTATACACTAAACAATTAAACGGTACGAAAAAGTTGGTTGACCTTTATAAGAGGGATTTATACCCAGTTGATGTTACCGCAAGATAATATAGCTTTACTCATGTGCTAACACTACTGCGGTGGCCTATGTTATTATTACACCCAGTTATCTAGTGCTCACTTTAAGGACAACTGACATTAGTGATGTTGCTAAGTCGATTCATATTTATTTATTAGTCAAAATAAATATTTTTTATGTATGCTCTTGAAATAACTCATTATCAAGTTCTATATTTGATATCAATAAATATTCCATATCTACTATATCTATTTGTTCAGAAAGGAAGCCGAAAATTATTTTACAGAACAGAGCTGACTTACTAGTTAATTTTATACGAGCAGTTTATCGTCGGGGGTCAATTTGAATTATTTTGTACACAAGCAGCACGGGTAGCATGGTCGACATTCTATCATTTCATCATTTGTCAGTATAGCTGTCACATTTTCACAAGTTTGAAGGTGCGAATGGGACGACCTGCATCATAGGCGATAAATGTTCGACTTTGCAAGGTCTACAGGGCCCGGTTTTGTTATTAGTTACAATGAATAATAAGCAGTTTAAGTTTTTATAATTCTTTAAAGAAGTAAGTACTATTATTTATTTCACATTACAAAATAAATGACAGCTGAACTCTGTTATAATATTATAAATTATGAATCATATATTTTTTTATTTTTTACATGTTATTGGCGTTATAGAACGTTTTTTTATCGATAGGTACAGATTATCGAAACTGCCCCATCACTTGCCCCGAAAGTGAGCACTATATAACGGGGTGTAGTTATTATTATTACCTATAAACATAAATGAAAGAACTAATGTGTCGAAGAGGTAGTAGAGGATATTTCAGAATTTACTGTGGCGCAATAGTTATTTATTATACAAGGGGGCAAAGTTGTTGTTTAACTGTCGTGCCAATATTGAGACCTGAGCTAGCGAAAGATTCCAAAATTGAGCCACGAGCGTAGCGAGTGGTTCAAAAACTGGAATCTTGAGCATTGCGAAGGTCTCAAGGCACGAGAGTTGAACAAACTTTGCCGCCAAGTGTAATACAACTTTTTTCCCCTCACTATCGCGAGGAAATATGATTACAAATCTCATCCACATGTAAATTAACTTAAAGAAACTATTTAAAACTCAATGTCGAAACGTATCGTAGAATAGAGTTACTTATGGAACATCAATATTGCCAATGGCTTACAAAGTCACATGAGAAACGACCAATTTAACATGTGAGCTCCGATTGCGCATGTTTACTACGGTCATACAGATCCACTTATACTAGGCAGTTGGGGGGCTATAGGAATTAGAGAAATGTCAAATTACTTTATTCACAAGTGTGTAAAAAGCGTTTTTACCCGCTCGTATTAAAGGATAAACGAGCGCTTTACGAGCTAGTGAGGGGAAAATTAAATTATTTCTTAGTAAGTCCGCGCTCATTAACTTTAACACTTGTGTTGTTGACGAGTAGTCAAAGAAATCGAATACAATTTATTTGGTTGTAAAGTATGAAAAAATGTAACTAAGTATGGCAGTTAAAAGTAAGTTGGAATTTAGCATTGAATTCACTGTTCGTAAATTATATTTCCAACATTTTTAATAACAGATATGAATGTAGGTACAGTCGAGTTCATAAATATATGAGCAAATCCAAGGCTTAAAATAAATGAGCATAAAAATATACATATGCATTTGAACAGATTTACCAATCAAAAATATGTACATATTACATGTCATATTAATCTGAGCATGAGTCACATTAATATATAAGGAACTGAAACGCTAAACTAACGTCTAACGGATACTTGCTCCGCGTTAACCGATTTCAACGGTCCTAAGCACAAATAAATACAAATGACAATTCCAACTTCTGCGAGATGTCATGATTGGCTGTTAAGCGAGCAGTCGCTTTGTGCGTTAATTGCAGCGTTTGTCGCAAACGTTTGATTTTTTCCGGAATTTGCAACAACGCAGACGTGGCAAACACATTGCGTTGATCGCACGCGACTAACGCAGCCCAGCGCTGCGATTAACGCATAAAACTACCGCGCACTAAGCAACACAGTTAACTTGCTATTCGTGACCTTTATGACAATGTACATAGAGTGCACCAAAGGTCAGTTAACTAGTAAACTATGGTCTATCGCTGTCACAGGGCTGATATTCGAACGCCAGGTAACAGTAACAATGATATAAAGAAATAATAATAGGTTCACCACTATTTTCCTCCTCCTCTATCCCATTAAGTCCTGGTGTACTTTTATAAGTACAAATAACCGAGAGTTCAATTTTAATTTTGCGAACTAGTAACACAGTTGTTTTTATTTTGTACCGTTGGAATGTGAAAAAAAGGTATTTATATTATTATATATTCTTCGGGATATTCTTTCAACAATTAGGTTTCAATTTCCAAACACTTTCTAATAGGCCAGGACTTATGAGGCTATAATTGTCATATTATGAATCCGCTTACCTGGCTTCGTCGAATGGGCATCTTGATATCCTTTTATTAATAGATACGTATGTAAACAGTATAGCACAATAACACCACTACTTTATAATAAAAATACTGCAAGTACTTCTGCGATCAAAATACGTAATAAATAATTAAGCACGCTATCAGTCTCTCCGTCACTTGCTCCGCGTTAACTGACTTCAACGGACTTAAGCACAAACATATAAAGAGATGATAAGATATATCTATGGGCTGACCTATGACGTGTTCATAATCAACACAAATTAAAACATCACTAGATAACGCACTTCCATCAAAATATACGCATTCAGTTGAGAAAATAAGTCGTATTAAATTTGCGAAATATAGGAAAAGGCGCGTATCGGAGTGAGGTCGCGGTATTGTCTGCGCCGCCGCGGGTCGAGCCGTCTTCACACAAATGAATATGGTAATACTGCGGCGTATCAATGCTCATTTGAGCACATCGACTATAATTTACATCACCAATTATTCCACAACAATACACGTGGCGAGGAAAGCGACACTCCCCAATTCAGCCAAATCGCAGTAGGTATCACCTAAAGTTGGCGCGCAAAACAACCTACGTAACTCGCGTATGACTATTATCAGTGGAAATTGAAACGGAATTTCAGTTATTTCTACGTTGCAATTTTATTTCATAATAAATCATATAATTATTTCTAATCTCAGTTTTATAATTATATAGCTAATTTATATATTTAACTACTTAAGTATCAATTTTATGCGAAAGTGTAATTAAATAGACAAGGAAAACTGAAGATGTTGCTTTGTGTGTGATTTTTCATCGAAATCCGAGATGCCGAATGCAATAGTCGCTTGATGCTTACAGCATTGTGATTGGTAGATATGACATGGTCTTTGAATGTACCCTATTTAAGGTTGAGAGTCCTCTAAAACCGTACAGAAATACAATTTTGCGAAATAGGTCACAAATTTATACACGTGACTTTCAAGTCAAGCTTTGACACTACAACAAGGTACGAAATGGTATTTAATATACAATATATGTATATTATCAGATAATCCTTTACTATATCAGTCACAGGCGATAGCTGCTGTATAATATATAGGCTCCTAAGCAACATCTAAAGTCACCGCCAATAGAAATTGTGAATGATGTAAAACTTGTATTTGATTGGCTGTCACATCACCGTCCCCTGGATAAAAGTAGCGTTTGCTAGAAGAAATTATTCAGCACGCTCTACTAACATAAGTAGGGGTGATCCACCATCGAAAGGCCAAGTTATTGTCTATAAAAACAATGTTTTCGAAATTTACATTGTGATATTATTACGCGTGAACCAGGAGAACGCAACCACACCTCGAGTGACAAAAAGGTGATTGGCTCATTTATATCTTTAATTGCCATTCTATCTCACCAATTACGGCTAAATCCATGTGTTCCTTCATCAACTCATATCACAAAACCATTGAATCGACAAAATGGATATTCCTTTGGCCGTTCACATTGCTCATAATTTCCATTGACGGCGACTGAATAGCTTCTCTTTTAACCTCCTGCCGCCCAGACAATAAAATTTGCCAATGAATTTTGAATTAATAATATAGGAAATAGAATAGAATTTCTTTTGTTTAAGACCTTTTAATAGGATTCTGGGCGGCAGGAGGGCTATTTTCTAAAAGCGTCTACAATAATTAAATTTCTAATACAAGCTGGGCTGTCGAAGAGTAACTTTCTCCTCATTTTTCGCGTGTTTCTTAAGGAGGTCCATCACTTCATTGTTGAACTCCTCAGGGGTAGGTTTCTTCTCGACGATCCAGTAAAAGATGTCCCAGTCGTTGCTGGGCGAGTTAATGAGGCGGTCGTACATGAGGGTCTGCTGCTCGTTGAAGCTGTCGAGGTGCTTCTTGGCGAAGGTGCTGAGGAGCAGGTCGTTTTCCAGCATACCTCGCTTGCGGGATTGGTAGTGGAGCCTGGAAATAGTAATTATTATAGGTATAGATTGTCAGGAAATGCGTTAGGCAAAAGATTTTTAATAATTATGCCGCGGCCACGACATTGGTCTAAGGCGAAAAACCATACGTGCGAGAGGGAGTTGCCATATCGGTATCTCGTTCCAACTTATGGCTGGTCGCCTTAGATCAATGTCGTGGCCGGGCCTTTACTGTATCGGCAGAGTACTTCATTTACAGAATTTACTTTGTGTCCATACATAATCGCGTTGGGGCGCGCGAGAGGGGTATAAAGTTACGTCGTCGATACAATTCAGCTCATATTTAAGATACAGTTTTAATCGGTAAGTATTTGTACAAAAACGTTGTAACTTTATTACCTCATCCTGTCTTATCATTATCATACATTATAAAAGGAAGTTGTAGACTCTAACTCCCTTATTCATAAACGTCTCCTAACTTAGCAAGCCGATAAGTATCGTTTATCTCTTTCCGCCTTATAGAAATGTCAGAAGACGGAAAGGGACAAACGATATTAAGTCAGAACACGTTGATATAAGGGATTAAGTTTTCAGTTTCATTAGTATCGGCTCTTTTTAGTTGCATAGATAGCCTGTCATATAGGTATAGCCTCGTCCTGCCCAATGTGATTTATAAAGGACATTTTCGATTGTTTAGAACAAAAGAAAAGCTATTATATTTTCGAACTTATTAGGTTTAAATTTCAAAAGCTCTAATTTAGTATACGGGCAGGACGAGGATAGAAGATAGAATACTGGACGATTCTCTACTATACTCCGTTTGGTTAGGTATTTAAAAAAAAGTAAACAATCTTGCAGTATCTTTTTATTGAAAACTATGAGTAGAATAATTTTTTTCGCAAATATACATAATATAACAAGGAAATACAGTAATTTACATTGTTTTGATTCATTAAGTACCTAGTTTGGATTTTTATATGCATTTTTCAATAAAAAAGATACTGCTAGATTGTTTACCTTTTTTTAAATACCTAACTATAAGAATGATTTCGTTTTTTTGATAGTGTATGCTTCTTAGTACCAACCTAGGTTACCTATAGCCAAGCCGCCCCCTCTTTTCTTTATTACGAATTTCCAAAGCGGTGCTCAGTCAAGTTAAGCAAACAACATTTACAAATTCGATGAAAAGCCTCAAAGTAGGCAAGGAAAATAATAATGATAAGGATTTCATATCCTTGACATTGTTTTCTAATTACTATTGTCATATCTGCGTATATATATCTACTGGAATTACCGTAGTAGATATGGAAGGTTACATCAGCTTTATTCATAGAAAAGGCTTACAAACTAAGTACCTATTTGTTTTTCTATTCTCCTCTTGTTTACAATGTCAAAGGCGCAATAGAATCTGATCAGTAACATTCTGAAATAGAATCTATATCGTATGTTTTAATTATTTACGTATGTACACCACTTAGGTATTTATCATTAGATTGATAATGATCGATCGAAATTATACCTGATATGCATTATCAGTTATCACTATTTTTGCATTAGATTAGAAGAGCTTCACATATCCTGTATTTGCTAACCTCTGGCAAATATTTAAATCGATTTTAAAATAAATGAAACCACACGAAAGGCATGTCTAGGCACCTTTTTCTGAAACTCTGATTTTATTTTTAAAATGGAGATATTCCTTGCTACTTTTCTTGTGACATATAATTTAAATATCATGTGGCAATCTTTGGGGGAGGCCTATGTTCAGCAGTGGACGTCTTTTGGGTGACATGATGATGATGATTAACATAATTTTGAAAAATATCTCTGTGTGGTTACTGACATGGTTCCTTTAAAACTGTGATCACTCAAATTAAACTTGTAAATTTGTACTTCATTAGAGGACATATTAAAATACAAAACATAAATCTGTCATCATATCTTTTGATAGCAACACCTTATCTATTAGGTATAACTTCTTAATTAGATATACTCGTAAACCTTCATATTATTATTACAAAATACTGATGAAGATATAACAATCGCAACTTGAGTCCTAATATAGGGAATAAAATTGGATACAGATTTTTCAATAATATGTATTCATATTTTTCTCAGCTAATGTGTTCCCATATGTCAATTTTAAAGTTTTGTTAAAGTTTTTCACCCATAGTTCTGACCCTTAGTGATTATAGTGCAAACAACTGTAAGATTTACACAAAAATAAAAAGAGGGGAAAAGGGGTTCTGATAATCTAACTCACTTTGTGTCATTCTCAAAAGATAGGTGCATGCATGACTTAACAATATTTCTTTAAGAGGGAAAGTGACAAACACACATTGCAAATATCACATCTATGCGGATGATATACAAGTATATATCTCCTGCAAACCGGCAGAAGTTGACAATGCAATAGCAAAACTTAACCAGGATCTTTCACTAATAGCGTCCTGGGCCGAAAATAACTGCTTGGTTCTTAATCCTGATAAAACAAAGTACATGGTCTTTGGTACTAAGCAGAGGTTGGCTGATCTTAACCCTACTTGCAATATTATGTTAAGAGATCGACCCATAGATCGAGTATATGAAGCACGAAACCTGGGTCTCTTACTGGACAGTGATCTCCGCTACGAGAAGCACATTGCTAGTTCTGTTAGCAGCTGTTTCTATAAACTTAAGATTTTGTATAGAATTAGGCCATTTATTAGTACAGATATGCGTATTAATTTAGTAGAATCACTGATTATTTCCAGGCTGAACTATGCAGATGTAGTGTTTGGCCCGCGCCTTTTAGCAAAAACGAAAAGACTTGTTCAACGAATTCAAAATGCTTGTGCTCGCTTCTGTTTCTCCATTCCGTTGAGGGCCCATGTCACACCATTTTTAAATAAACATAAGCTCTTGAAAATGCACCATCGTCGTAAGCTACATCTGGCTTGTCTTGTTTTTGGCGTAATAAAACACAAGTCTCCACCATATCTTTTTGACAAGTTGTCTTGCGCTAGGTCACACGGAAGACGGAACTCGACCATCCACTTGTTGACACCCAGGCATGCCTCGGCAGCTTTTCGAGGTAGCTTCCGCTATGCAGCGTCAAAGTGTTGGAACACCATACCCCCGCCGATCAGGAGCCTGCAAACCGTCAAATCGTTTAAATTTAAACTAAAAACCTTTATGCTCCAACACCAGCTAGGGCAGGAGCCCTTCAAGCATGACACAAGCTGTATTTGAGGAGAGAATTTGAAACTTTTGTTTGAATTATTAGAATTGTATCTTAAAAGAAAATTGTTGTAGATTAGGATATTTATAATTTAATTGTACTCACCTTTTTGTTATGCTCCATCCATGTCCAGCGAGATATTATGTAGTATAAGTAGTTGCTCATTTTATTCAGTTGGCACGCATTCTTCGCACCTCACATATTTGTAGTTTTGTTTAGTGTAAGTAAATATTTAATGTAATAATATAGGTCATCAATCATTTTATTGTTTTGTCACAAATATAGATGGCCCATGATCTTGTAATAATATAAGTGCTATTATTATGTGAACCCCGTGAGCAGAACCGACCATGCTGGCCGTCAAATGTCACTAATGTCAGTGTCATTGTCATTATTGGGGATGCGTTCCAAAATTATAATTTAACTGTGCGAGCGACGTTTCAGTGTATCTTATGTATGTTATTGTATTGTATAATATTCTGTTTCCATTTCTGTATTTAATTTATGTATGTAAGTATGTGTATTAGAATAAGTGTCTGACGTGCGTGACCTCACAAACGGCCCCAATGGAAGACCAGCGCTGGGCTGTAATTACAGGCCCCAGCTTTATGCTGAATTGGGGACCGTTTTGTGGCATAATTTGTTTTTGTCCTTTTAAATGTGTATATTGTAAAGTCATATGTGTCACAAATAAATATTTTTTTTCTTTTTTTTTTTCTTTTTCAAACAATACCTTATGAATAAGAAACTAAAGGTATTTAAAATATTTTTACTAAACATTCCCTAATTAAAAGTTTACTGATATTAAATTCTTTAATAATTCAAGTTTATTGCATTAGAAGCTGTAAAGAAAACTTGAAGAAAATATTATTTTTCATGAATGGCATAAACCTAATATGATCTAAGGTGAACTGTGGCTGTCAACCATTGTGATGATGGACCTTAAATCTCAGCAATAAGGTTTACTATTTGGATATAGGCACACAAGGGGAGTAAGCTAAGTTCTTGTGTAAGTAAAAGAGGCACAATCATATTTTATACTTCATCACTGAACTGTGATTGCTCAATCTCTTTTATTTATATGGGGTCAGCCATCTTTTCTATATTTTTAACAACAAAAACTCACTGCTTTTGCATTTGGTGGGACAACTGTCTTACTTTAAATTGGTAGACCATTTTACATTTACATTTTTGACTGAAGACCATACATTAATGTGTGTGCTCTAACTGTTAGACAGTATGAAATACTAACCTTGCCTTACGCTTCTCAAGAGTCTGTGGTTTATTCACATCATACACAGGAATTTCCATGTATGTTGTGTCCAGTGTCTTCCCTGCATCACTCGACATAGCTAGGGACGGCATCCTCCTGACAGCATTTACAGTCTAAAAACAAATGTCATTACATATTACGTGAATTGCCTCAATATCAGGGCCAATCAACTTTTACACCAACATATTATCGGTCTCCTGTGTTACTTTTGGCGAACATACAAATGTATGTCAATGAATACTACACACATTTCAGAATTTAAAATGGTTGGAATCTCAATCTGTTGGTGTGAACTTGCATGAGGCATAATGTATGCATTTTAAAACATGTTGTTTAACAAGCTTGATGACATTGTCACTTGCATTACCAGAATAGTGTTGGTTGGTTTCAATGTATTTAACTATCTATACATATCTATGTATCATTTATATTGTAGAAGCCACAACACAAGCCTTGATTGAATGTATCGCCATGGTACTAAGTTGATTTGTGTGATATTGTTGCATATTTATTTAGTTTGTGTTGCAATGCCATGGATATGTTATATTGACCAGTATATGAATTTAAGGGAAAAATTCAAGTTTAATTGGTCATAGTCAGAATTAAGCTGTGTTTATAGCCTCCTGGGAGACAGATGTAGGGATGCAATCAAGATTTTGAATTAAATTATAGTGGTTTGCAATATCTGTGACTAGTATGCTACATTTTTATATTTGTTTAAGCTGTGGAATTATTATTATTAAGGGGAGAATACAATCCCAGTTAAGTATTTCTTAGATATCCAGAATTATTAATATAAATTAGGTTATAAAGTTTGAAAGTGGTAGACATTTTTTCTAACTTTAAGCATGGCATTCTGTAAATTTGAATACCATCTCAATCTTGCTAGTCGTCTGTGATTGTTAATTAAAAAGTTACTTGCTTGCGTAATCTTAAAAAATAACTGTATTCATAAAAAAGGGACTAAATGTCGTGTTATAATCTTAGTTTTCTAGTGTAGATAGAATAAACATTACACAAACGTACGTACCGTTCGTAGGCGAAACATATTTATCGTTAAATAATATGTACAATCGCAATACTATTTAATAATTACTGATATTTGTTTTTCTAAATATTATTAAAATTATTCGATCTTCAGTTTATTAATAAACTGACATTGACAGTTGACACTTTTTTGTTTTTTAATATTTTTAGTTCTTGTGGACAGGCGGAAGCACTTTGACAGTTGACAGCTGCCGAGAACATATGAAACACATGGATAATTTAATATCAAGAAATCTTTTGAGGTAAGAAACTATGGCTTTCACCTATATAGTCATCTCTTTCTACTTCTACTGAAAATGGTTACTTGGGCAATGGACAGGAAGACTTTGCAGCCAAAAGACAGGCAAATTAATTATGGTCATGTAAGCAGTCTATTTGCCGTGTGGTGACGGCAGAATACATTTGTCACCACCCCAACTCCTCCTGCGAGTGTCGTAAGAGTCGACTAAGGGATTGAAGTGTCACTGACCATATTTGATTAAAGATTGATGATGGGCAGCAGCATCATCATACTGGACATATTACTGCGATCGCCAATCCGCTTGCCCAGTGTGGCGATTATGGGCATTTACCTCCTAATGCGTCTATACGCATAGTTAATAGGAGAGGCCTACGTCCAGCAGTGGACTATCATAGGCTGATGATGATGAAGCAGTCTATGCATTGATCGTTCCCTAAAATCGCCAACGTGTTAAGCAATGTGTTAGCGTTTAGCGTATGTATACTATCCAGCCACTTTGTGATTTAAATCAGAATAAGTACGCTATCATTAGTTCCCAGTTCCCATGATCACAAGAATTTTAAACTTAAATGATACTTTTCATTTTTATTTTATTTGGAGATCCAACAGCTGTAAAGTCCATTTCAAATACGAAGGCCCGATTCCACTTGTAAAAGTCATTAGGCGTCAACAATAGGATCAGTGATAACAAAAGATACCTGGCAATATCCTTTTGTAGCGTGATATTTTTCATCGGTGTGTGACACGTGCCAATTTGTAGTGGACCAATTAAATTACAAATGTTTCGAGTGGCATCGGGCCTTCGTATTTAAAATGGACTATACTACATAGACATTAGACAATAAAGTAAAAACACGGAGCCAATTATAGGAACTCACAGATAGATCCATTTTATGCTTATCTAAGAGGTATGGTACGCACTAAAGCAACCACACATAACCAAAAATAATATTTTTCTTCTAGTATTAATACAACATAGCAACATAAAATATAAGATACTCTAGTAATGCCTCTCATAATTGTAATATCATGAACTAGCTGTGGCGTGAAGCCAAGACACACAATTTTGCCCCAAATATGCGGCAGTCAGCACCCCTCGTATTTTTAGCACATAGTGGAGGGATTTATTATATTGGGTTTTTCGCATGGAGGCATAATGTCCATTGGTCCATATGGAGTAAAATTCTTGATTTGTTTCACAACTGTACACCACTGTCATAGTTGCGGTTTCAGCCGTTTTAACAAGAGCTTAAACAATCGGTTGCTATAACAACGAAACATGTCATCAAAGTACGCAATGAAATGAAACTTGCTTTGGAATACTTCGGAAGTTTTGATTTCAATAAATACATTTCTTAATGGACTAGATATGTGTCTTCTGCAAATATATATCCAGTTCTGAGTTATCTTTATCATTGCTGAGCAACCAGAAATCTGGTTGTGGAAATATGACCGATATAAAAAGATTTATTACTCTGACCATCGGTAAGTTTGTAACGAATTTGTTTTGAATTAGAACTTGCTTTTGTAGGAAAGTATAGCTAGTTTTATTTTGTAATTTTAGAATATTTGTTGGAATATATTATTATACTATACTATAAACATACGTTATTCCACTTAGATAATTAATATAATGCATTAATGCCGTTAAATTTGATGGCCATGTTAAAATTGTATTTCCTTGGATACCAGACGTATTAGTCATGTACACACTATCATTAGTAAAATTTTAAGTCTGTTTTAAAAATTGGTCTGGTTCAAAACTCTCTTATTAGATTTTATATGTACAGGCAACCAATTTGAACCCTAGGTGGCTTAGGCTATTCGGGAACTTTGTCACAGTGATGTTATAATTTAGATTGTAGAAATCTCTTCCTACTTGTCATTTATTTTTTACATGGTTCTAGAGTGGACTAGATTTCAAATTCGTTGAGTGTACTTACAATCAGGCTATTTAAATTAAATATTTTTACAGAGCAAAGTTATAATAGACATGGACTACAATTGGACAATCATTCTGAAGAGGAGCTAGATAACTTCATCCATAATCCACAAATATTATTGCTTCAAGGCAGAATATCAAAAGGAGATTCAATTTTGCTTCAAACAAAAGTAAGTGCATTTAGTAAATCATTATGCAATTGTAAGTCCCAGGAGCTTGTGTAATTAATTGTGTAATTTAATAAGCTTTCACTGAATCTACTGTGTAACAATAGTATAAGGATATAAATCTATAACATATGCTTTTAAGGTCCTCTGAATATGGTGTATGAGTTTTTCCTTAACATATCTAGGCATCAGCTGTGAAACCTGAGGATGTGGGTTCAAATCTGACCTCTGGCTTTGGTGAATTTGTATTTTTGTTTGGTATATAATATATCATCTGTATTTATAACATGTACATCTGCATATAAAACTAATGTAATTGGAATACATGTTCCAATCAATTTGTTTCACAGTTCCATAGGATAAAAATAGACTATTTACAAGTAACATACCTTACTAACCCTTTCTGTACATGGCCCATATTAATTTTTAATTTATTTGAGATATTTACATGAGAGATTTGAAACTTTAAATTGCCAGTGATGGCAACTGTTTCTGAAAACCTGTAGAAAAAGGGTTATTTTTTTATTTTCAGGTGGAAGATGACAATACTAAATCACTGGTATTTTACAAAACAGCTCCAGAAGAGCTCACTAAAGATGATGCATTGAATACTCTGAATATAGTAACACTTTCAAGCAATGCTGCAGCATCTTTGTATTTGGTTATAAAGCAAATCTATTCACCACTCTTGGCCAGTGTAAGATATAAAAATATTATATATGTCACTGTTATTCTGTTGACTTTTCCAAGATACAACAGTGTCACAATTTCTTAGAAGAAATTATGTAAAATATTTTAGTAACCTGTTCTATAGATGGACCAATGTGAAAAAGTATTTTACTCACAAATGTATTATTATGTGATATATAATTATTACTTTAAAACCATTTAATTTGTTGTCCAAGGGACAGTTTGTACTCATACCCATTTGTAATAAATTAAAAGTTAAATTTAAATTACATACTCATGGTCATGGCTTGGACATATTGTACTGATTCATTATGATTTTTTTCAGACAAATGATTTATATTCAAGTAAACTGCATAAAAACTTAATTGACCTTCAATCTGTCTTAAAAATACTTACTTATGGCAAAAAAGATCAAGACATCATTGGTAAGTACCTACTTTCATTTATTTGACCTTTAATGCTCAATTACAAATGCCTTATGATTATGACTTTGTATGTCTTTACCTTTAACACATATAAAATCATCATTTATACAGCATTTGTAGTATTGAAATTAGAGTATATTGATGGAATTTTAAAATCAATTTTGGATAAGTATTTTTTTATTTATACACAGTGACAGGTTAAGGCAGTCTGTTTCTGTACCAATCAACTATTGGGTCTAACAGAAACTTACTAATACTGTGGAATAATTAAAACAAAATTATAAATATTGCTTTACATGTACCTACTGGGTAAATGTGAAATAAATTTCTATCCAAAATAAAGATATTGTTTAACATGAACCTCCCAACACTACAGTTTCCTCAAATTACTACAATATTGGGATTTTCAAAACAGCAGTTTATAGGATTAAACCTTCCACGTTCCTCGGGACTTGTAGGTCCATAGGCTATGCTAACTGCTTAACACAAGACAATGATTTTCACTGTTACAGTATAAAATACCTATGTTTTGTATTACATTCTTAACTACATTTATTCCAGTCATACAATCAGTGGAAGATGAAGTTGACTACTGGAAGTCCCTGGCCCAGAACCAGGAGGCTCATAAGAAGGAGAAGGAATCTGCGTCAGCCTTCTGTGAATTGTTTGAAGATATTAGTGAAGAAATACAGTAAGAAATATAAATATGATTAAATATAAAAGTTCAAACGTGTATTTAGTCACTACGCACGACTAGCGTTGAAAATTTCGTTTTTTTTTCGTTTTTTTCGGGTTATTACAGAAATAAACAATATCACTGTCACTGTCCGGAGCGACCTTTCCATCTATTTCAATTGAGTTTTTCTCGGTCACATCGAGTTCTCCTGGTATAAGGAAAATTACTCCAAATTCACATTGGTTTAGCGTTGAAAATTAAAGTGGAAAATTTCATTGATTTTTTCGAAAAAATCCGGAAAAAACGAACTGTTTGGAAAGAAACGGGATTTAATCCGGAAATTTTCAACGCTACGCACGACACGTGCATGCGAGAGTCCCGAGGCGTGAACGCGGGCTCAGTGCTTGATAATGGAGCCCTGGGCTCTCCGAAACATGTCATGCGTAGTGACTAAATACACGTGAGTTTAATCGTTTAATAATATACAGAGTTACTATGTTACACGAAAGTTTAAATACAGTAAGAAATAGTTTTTTGACATAATACTTTTAGAATAGGTATTGTTTCGCTGTTCGTATTGTACAATTGTACATAGCTCAAGTTCGTCATAGTATTATTATAGTCTAGCAAACCAACCTGTCTGGGAAAAACCACACTAACATCATATATTCAAAGGGTATTTCTCATTTAGATATGTGAGTTGTCACAGCCATGTCCAAAATTGATTAATTTTTCCTGTGAAGATAATTTGTTTTTGGCATTATGGGGGATGTTTTTCTTCAATACGCGAAACGGTATTATGCGTATTTTGGCAAAAAGCGGTTTTGGTATTAAGCGGCTTGGCGTTATACGTCTGTTTTTTTTAAATACGCGAAATCACAAAATGGCATTTTGCGGTTTTGGCTTTATGCGTCGAAAGGTCCAGAAAGTTAATGTTACCTAAACTTAATATTCTATATTTTTTATATATAAACATAAAGCTCGTCGCAGGGCCTCCTTCACAAATAAGTATCAAAATGTTGGACTTCCTGGAAGCCGTAACTTTCGAACATGGTCGTGACACAACTGGCAAACTAAATTAGAAATACCCAACTGGACGATTAACCGTTAACGCTGTAATTAACACATTCAATGCCAAGGGCACCACTGGGGAGTTATCGGTAACTTTGTTCACATGCCGCCGACTCCGTAGGGGAGTTTATCACTATACTATTTGGAGTGCCAGGACAAAAACAAAAGCTATTCCTGCATGCCAGCCGGCGTTAATTGTATAGTGAATAAGTCCCATGGGGAGTCGTGTGGCATGTGAATAAAGTTATCGAGGACTCCCCAGTGGCGTTCTTGGAATTGAAGCAGCGTACATTGTACAACAGGTTGGCGTGCAGCGACAACCTAGGTTTTTGATCTGGCAGTGAAAGTGTTCCGTTAAGACAAAAGCGGCATTTTTTTTAATTTGCCGTTTTTCTACTGATAATTTAGTTTTTCAGGCTATAACTCCGTTTTTTTTGCCAGATCAATGCCGTCACTTTCTATGTCGGAGATCAGGGAGGCCGTGGAGAACGTGGGCGGAGCATTAGATGACGTTTGGAGGATCACGGTCAAGCCGTATCCCCAGGAGAGGATGATGCACATCTTCGATGTTATTGGTATATTTTTACTAACTTTCGTATTAAAGTGGCAAAGAGAGCGTCTTATAAAAAAAATCTCCATTGTTTCCATAATTTCAGAATTTCCCTTGTGAAATTACCTGAGAATTTCTGAAATTGTTAGTTACCACACTGGACCTTGGCCGTGTGGTGACGGCAGTAAGAATACATTTGTCAGCACCCCAACTCCTCCGGCGGGTGTCGTAAAAGTCGACTAAGGGATTGACGTGTCACTGACCATTGTTTGACAAAATATTGATGATGGGCAGCAGCGTCATCATAGTGGACACATTACTGCGATCGCCAATCCGCTTGCCCAGCGTGGCGATTATGGCCATGGATATGGGATTTACCTCCTAATGCGTCTATACGCATAGTTGATAGGAGAGGCCTACGTCCAGCATTGGACTATCATAGGCTGATGATGTGCACAATTATAAAAAGTAATATTATTATGGTGCCTCAAATAGTTTGAAACAGTATTATTGGTTATCTGTATAATGTAAAAATAAGTGCATTCTCGTTGCCTGTGAGCTTTTGGGACCCGTAATAGGTCACTATGAGGTTTTGAAAGGGTCGATTTTGTATTGAAAATGCGTCACCTACTCGTAAAAGGCGCTATGAAGCTACGTACTATATTATAAACTACTTAATTAGAACTACTAATTCTGAAACTTGAACTTGTATCTAAAAATCCCCTAAGTGTCTTATTCTTCCTGAAACCTCATGGCATAAATGCATTTATTTATTGATCACCCTAGATCAATATTTTTAATGTATAAAATTTCTTCTTAACTTCAGGTCACACGATTTGTAAAATCATTGAAAAGGCGTTTACCAACATACAGCTTTGGATCGTCAATGGGGAGACCAAAGACAACGAAATCTTGATACTGGTTGGCGAGAGCTTACAGGTGGTTGAGACGTGGGGTGAAGCGTGCAGGTCACTCACGGGCACTTACTGGCCAAACTATGCGCTGCACGCGTGGACAGGGGTCCCTTACGTACCCGCGTTTTGTTTGAACTTCCAAGATCGGATCAAACAGGTGTGTTACTTTTTGAAATTTTGATATTGGTTGGTGAGTCTGCAATTGATTGAGATGTAGGACGAAGCGTGCAGTCACTCACGGGCACTTACTGGTCGAACTGTGCGCTGCACGCGTGGACCGGGGACTCTTACGTACCCGCGTTTTGTTTGAACTTCCAAGATCGGATCAAACAGGTAAGATACTTTTTGAAATTTTGATATTGGTTGATGAGAGTCTGCAATTGATTGAGATGTGGGACGAAGCGTGCAGTCACTCACGGGCACTTACTGGCCGAACTATGCGCTGAACGCGTGGACCGGGGACCCTTACGTACCCGCGTTTTGTTTGAACTTCCAAGAACGAATCAAAAAGGTGTGTTACTTTTTGAAATTTTGATATTGGTTGGTGAGAGTTTGCAATCGGTTGAGACATGGGGTGAAGCGGGCAGGTTACTCACGAGATTTAATGGCCGAACTATACGCTGCACACGTGGACCGGGGATTATTACGTGTCCGCGTTTTGTTTGAACTTCCATGACTGAAACTACACAGGCAAGTAACTTTTTGAAATTTTGATATTGGCTGCCGAGCGTCTGTAATTGGTTGCGACGTAGGGAGAAGCGTGCAGTTACTCACTTACAGGCCTCGCCCGGTGGGCCGCCCTCCCGCCAGATGGACCGACGATCTGAAGAAAGTGGCGGGAAGTGGTTGGATACGGAGAGCTGAAGACCGGGTATGGTGGCGCGAATCGGGGAAGGCATATGTCCAGCAGTGGACGACTGGAGACTGATGATGACTTACTGGCCTAACTTTGCGCTAGACCGGAAATCCTTTTGTCCCCATGCTCACCCGGTTTTCAGTTAAATGATAAATGGTCCTCCAATCAGCACTTGTGACTTGCAACGTTTTTTTTTATCTTGGTCTTAAACTGCTTAGATACACGACTACACGTATTAGGTTAGCTTTGGGTCAGAGTCAGAGATCGGAATGTCTTTGTTAGCAATATTGTGGACATGACTGGAAAGTTTATCAAACGATAAATTAATACAATTACTTTTGAGTGGATATTTAACACTTACCCTCATTTTTCAGATTTATGAGATAAGATCTACATACAGCCAATTAATCAAGCTACTTACGAATGAAGAACGCAAAGAATTGAAGACAGATAAAATGTTTGAACCATTTCAAGGTACGGTATAATATTGTAAGAGATGAAAACAATGTATGTTAGTAATAAAATTATAATTCGATTTTGAAGAAGGTTTGCTCTCTCAACAATTGTCAATTTTTTTAACCCAAGTCCCATTGATACAAATACAAATAGTTTATTGTTTCAATGTGAGTAATAATTATAAGGTTACAGTCATTCAGTAGGTACAGATCGTCACAATCAACCATTATATGGCGTACAATATAAATTATGATTCTAATGGCATGTCATTGAATTTTAATTTTGATGAATCAAACATGTTTTTTAGATATAAACGTATGGATATGTAACGGTCCAACGCAAACTTGGGATGCAGCAGTGTCGAGATTTTCCATGAACCTGCGACCAGCAGAAGCGAATATCTCTGAAAAACTGCGACCCAGACTACACAACACGTCCACTAAACAGGTAAAATTAAGATGCTAGCCCCCTATGGCCCATGGTTTTCCTTATTTTGGGTAACGGCGTCTTGAGTGATCTCAGTCCAAAGTGCCAAAAATGAATTTGAATGTTAAGCGGGCCACAGACGATCAGTTTTAATTTTAAGATTAGCCTACACACGTAAGTTTTAACTGAACAGTTTGACTGAACAGTTATAACTGATCGTCTGTGGCCCGCTTTATGCAAGTTACGTGTATGTTTTAATACCACGAATAGATCCCCTAGGGATGATTTTGGCTTTGTTTGTTAAGTTTAAGTTGTGATTTTGCACAATAGTAGGTAGTAGTAGGGTAAGTGCTCCAGTGAATGAACACTTAAGGAAATTTTCAACTTAATATTTTTTTTGTGGCCAGGAGCAATAATGAAGTTTAAATATGAATGTTCTTATAGAATAAACCACTATTGTAGTTTTCTAAAATCAATTTTATTTTGCATTAGTGCTGCACAGTTTTAAATTATAGCTAGCTGTAGGGGATAAAATGGAAAATCACCAGTGAATGAACACAAAATTCTAGTAAATGAACAAATGTAACCAGTGAATGAACTACCTTAAAAATAATGTATTAAAATGCAAAAAGTACTCTATTTCTAATTGCTAGTGCTAGTAATATTCGATAATTGAATTTGAGCTTTAAGGAGACATAATAACTATAAACATAATTAAACGACATCAATTACAGTTCCACATTTCTGCGTATTCTAGGGTGGTTCAATTAACTCTTCCGTTACCATTGAAGAGTGACCTTATTTGTCGCTTTCGTTAAAAAGTAAACTGGGCTCATTCTGTAAATCAATTATAGCAGTTGAATACTTTTAATTAACCAAAGATCTGTCTATATTTGTTTCTTCAGTGCCATGAATTTGGAATATTTCGGTTATTTAAATAGCGTTGAATTTGAGATATTATAACTGGCACTTGATAGTTCACTAGTTGCAACAGCTTTTAGAGGTTTGTCGAGAGATTCTTGGCCATAATGGAATCTTTTATACTGATTTTTATATTGATTTTTTTAACCTTCCCATGTCTTAAAACCAGACAAAATACAAAATAAATGATTTAGTTCATTCACTGGTTTTCGCAATCCAAATAATGAACTAACTGTGTTTGCGGTAGTTCATTAAAAATTTAATATATCAAGTATTGTTCGAACACTGGCCTTTTGCTAGACAGCACATTTCAATTGAAGTCATAGAAAACCAAATCTTATAATAACTACTAAAACGTCAGATATGGAACAAACAATAAATCACGCAATTCCAGTGAATGAACTCCCCCGTTCGGTCACTAGGTTTAAGCCATTTTTGACTTCTAGTTATAGAACACTGGATTAAAAACCACATTTTGAAACGAAATCACATTAAACTATACTTTAATAGCATGATCATAACCTTCCGGTTTCAATAAAACACGCACTGTACCTGGGAGATGCACGAAACGCACATAATAACATATTAAACACAACGTAAGCTTCCCTCAATCCTTATAACACCTCCATATAAAAAACGAACCGGCGTAATGTGCCCACTTTAGATCATCTCTATTTGGACACTGATGCATATGAGTTCATATAAGTGCTACCAGAACTTGTGAAATAAAGTTCCTACCCGAAAAAAAAATATAACGCGTGGTAGAAATGTACAGAAAACTTATTTTAGGAAAAAAACTTGCATTTTGTTCGTTCACTGGATTTGTTCATTCACTGGAGAACTTACCCTATCTATTCGTCAATAGAAACGTAAAAAAAATTGAAGAAACCTATTAACTTGCATTATTCCATAATCACGCACTTTTAGAACACACTCTTGGTTTTATTACCAACTTAAAAGTCTTAAAATCTTAAACCTTGAGTACATACATTTTTAGTTAAAATTATTAATATTTGTTAGTATTAACGTAAAAATATACCTGCGACGAAGGCGTCAAATGCTATGGAATGTCATATTTACTTACATTTTTTTTAATTCGACTGACTAATGGTAGTAATGGTATTAGTCAGTTGCCGTGTGGTGACGGCAGTAAGAATACATTTGTCACCACCCTAACTCCTTCTGCGGGTGTCGTAAGAGTCGACTAAGGGATTGAATTGTCACTGACCATTCTACAAGATTGATGATGGGCAGCAGCGTCATCATAGTGGACACATTACTGCGATTGCCAATCCGCTTGCCCAGCGTGGCAATTATGGGCATTTACCTCCTAATGCGTCTATATTCATAGTTAATAGGAGAGGCCTACGTCCAGCAGTGAACTAACATAGGCTGATGATGATGATGATGATGAATGGTATAGTATATTTTACAAAAGTTTAAAATCTTACCCACTTTCCTTCCAGATGTTATACGAGTTCATGCGCTACAAATCACTAATAGACCGGCCACTAGTAAAAATAGCTTTGAACAGTGAGCTGGAAACCTTCATCTCGTCTCTCATCTCCATGCTGAAGTCCATCCAGGCCCAGATGGAGTCTGACGAGGTGGACGTCAAGATGTACCAGCCACCGGAGATGTCGCCTGTTGTGCAGCAGGTGCAATGGGCTAAACAGATGGAAGCTAAAGTATGTTTGAAAAAAAAAATCAGCTTACTTAATTTTTAGTGGAATAACTCAAATTGTTTTCTTTTTTTTTGAGTTGGGTTCATATCCCACCTCTGTTGGAAAACATCGGAATTTTTTTTTGGTTTATGCCATCTATTATTTAAAACAGATTACTAATGTTTGTTTCTTATCCTCCTGAGGTTCATTGTCTTAATACTAGTACATGTTCACTACAATCAAATCTAAACCCTATTGACTTGAAATAGATAAATTATTATGTCTTGTAAAATTTTGTGACACTAAAATGATCTTTATTTCCTGCCGAGTCGGTAAACATTTCTACGTGGATTTCTCCTGTATGGTATGAGGTTAAAACTAACTAAAAAAAGAAACTAACTAAAAAATTAAAACATTGAATCTAATCTAAAAAAATATGTAACTACTTCTCCAGACACAGGCAACATTCCCGCGCAATATTGCTATATAGCGAGAATAGCGAGCTTTTGCGCAAGGTAACTGTCTATTTGTGGGTGGACTCTTCCTGGCCTTGCACAATATACATATAACAATTAAAAATTATTTACGATGATATAGGTATACGAGCCCGGATGCAGTGGAGTTCGTCTATAGTTCGAAACAATTTTTACAAATTTTTGAATATTTTAAAAATGATCACATTATGCTAATGATAAATTGTATGAACGTTAGTCATGGTTAATGTACTACATTTCAAGAGACACAACAATCTGAAGTACGCTTTTGTTGTTTAATAAATCGATTTTAACAAATGTCTAAATTATATTTTCGTTCACCACTGTAATTCCGCGCTTATAAGCTTGACGCAAAATTCGCAGTGCATCAGGTGTACCATGTCGTCTTTAATATTAATGGCGTTCTTTACATTAATTGATTATTTACAAAATTAAAAATTGTGGAAAAAATTTAAAAAAATACCTCTCGTAAAATAGTTTTTTTTTTTATTCTGATTTATAAGTCCAAATATTTTATACTCAAAGAAACTACTTTAGTACTACTATTGAATAGTGAAGGTTTTGTCTCTAAACCTTTTCCCCCGGATGAACGGGATAATCTCGAAAAACTGTCTAACTGGACGAGAACATATGCATCGGGGCTCGTATTATTTATTATTTTGCTGGCATAATTAGCATAATAAACGAAATTTTAAAACGTAGGTACTTTTAATAATCTCCAGGTAAAATAAACATTCACATTTTTTCTAATGTTAAAAATATAAGTACTAGGAGTGTGAATCTAATTAAACAATGGTTTAAATAAGGTTTTGGAGATATTATCAGTATCATTTTATTCATTATTTTCAGGTCAAAGATATACAAATATGCGCCGAAAAGTATTTGAAAGAATTTGAAAACAGCGCTGAATTACAAAAACTCTCAATACAAGTGTTGAAGGAGCTTAAAGATATGTACACACAGTTACACGAAGAATGGTCTAGAGATTTGCAGGTGGGCCACGCATATTTTAAGAATAGGTACACATAAAATGTTGTGATATTTTTTTTTTCTAAATAAGTAGCGTCGGTTTGTTTATTATAAGGCTATTACGTGACATTGCCGTTAGAAATGCTATGTATTAGAAATATGAGAGCTATATGTTTAGTTATACGGACATGCAAATACAAGTATAATAACACTACGCGTATTGCATGCATCAAAGAGTAATATGACATTGTGATACTCTTTAATGGATAAGTATGCGTTGGGGGCGAAATAATGTAAAAAACGCTTATTTAAATTCATGAACACATTCAAGCTTTAAAATGCTCGTGTTAATTTATTTTTATTGCGTGTTTGGTATTTGCCATACCAAACACGCAATAGAATGAAACTTTGTAGATAATTCATAGTGTAACAGATTTAATGGTGATTCGTTGAAGAATATTTTCAGTATCATATTCTGATTAGGAAAAGTTAGACAAACTTCCTTATGGGACTCATTCTATACGAGTCCCGGACTCATAAGGAAATTTCGAAAAAAAAAACACTATCCATAAGGCTGGTTCGCGGAGAGATCCGCGCGGGCGGTCCGAGTGACACAGGAATCAGCCTAAAAAGTTGATCAGCCGGTAGACCTGCTTTATATAGAATGGCGATTTTTTGTCATGATTTCGATATGAGTTACCTATAGAAGAAGTTGTTTGTTATTATGAGCACATGTATACCTTAAAGTATAAGCAACTAATTTGAAAACACCTTATATAATTTCAGGCGCAAGTAAAAAACGGCAAGCTCCAGCTCTCTCTCGACAAGCCGGTGGTGGAGTTCTCGTCGACCTCACAGATGATGGTTGTAAATTACAACCCGCGACTAGTGTGGGCGGGGCTGGAGGCGCGGGCTTGGGCCGCGGCCGGGCTGCCCGCGCCGCCCGCCGCCGCCGCCGTGGCCGCCGCTGCGGGCGCGCTGCGGCACGCCAGGGCGCTGCAGCAGGTAGGTGATGGTGGGGAACTACAACCCGCGACTAGTGTGGGCGGGGCTGGAGGCGCGGGCTTGGGCCGCGGCCGGGCTGCCCGCGCCGCCCGCCGCCGCCGCCGTGGCCGCCGCTGCGGGCGCGCTGCGGCACGCCAGGGCGCTGCAGCAGGTAGGTGATGGTGGGGAACTACAACCCGCGACTAGTGTGGGCGGGGCTGGAGGCGCGGGCTTGGGCCGCGGCCGGGCTGCCCGCGCCGCCCGCCGCCGCCGCCGTGGCCGCCGCTGCGGGCGCGCTGCGGCACGCCAGGGCGCTGCAGCAGGTAGGTGATGGTGGGGAACTACAACCCGCGACTAGTGTGGGCGGGGCTGGAGGCGCGGGCTTGGGCCGCGGCCGGGCTGCCCGCGCCGCCCGCCGCCGCCGCCGTGGCCGCCGCTGCGGGCGCGCTGCGGCACGCCAGGGCGCTGCAGCAGGTAGGTGATGGTGGGGAACTACAACCCGCGACTAGTGTGGGCGGGGCTGGAGGCGCGGGCTTGGGCCGCGGCCGGGCTGCCCGCGCCGCCCGCCGCCGCCGCCGTGGCCGCCGCTGCGGGCGCGCTGCGGCACGCCAGGGCGCTGCAGCAGGTAGGTGATGGTGGGGAACTACAACCCGCGACTAGTGTGGGCGGGGCTGGAGGCGCGGGCTTGGGCCGCGGCCGGGCTGCCCGCGCCGCCCGCCGCCGCCGCCGTGGCCGCCGCTGCGGGCGCGCTGCGGCACGCCAGGGCGCTGCAGCAGGTAGGTGATGGTGGGGAACTACAACCCGCGACTAGTGTGGGCGGGGCTGGAGGCGCGGGCTTGGGCCGCGGCCGGGCTGCCCGCGCCGCCCGCCGCCGCCGCCGTGGCCGCCGCTGCGGGCGCGCTGCGGCACGCCAGGGCGCTGCAGCAGGTAGGTGATGGTGGGGAACTACAACCCGCGACTAGTGTGGGCGGGGCTGGAGGCGCGGGCTTGGGCCGCGGCCGGGCTGCCCGCGCCGCCCGCCGCCGCCGCCGTGGCCGCCGCTGCGGGCGCGCTGCGGCACGCCAGGGCGCTGCAGCAGGTAGGTGATGGTGGGGAACTACAACCCGCGACTAGTGTGGGCGGGGCTGGAGGCGCGGGCTTGGGCCGCGGCCGGGCTGCCCGCGCCGCCCGCCGCCGCCGCCGTGGCCGCCGCTGCGGGCGCGCTGCGGCACGCCAGGGCGCTGCAGCAGGTAGGTGATGGCAATGATATAATAAGTAAAGATATGTTACACCGGCTCTAAAATTGAAGCGCGCAGATTGTGATAATTCTAACAATCGCTCTTAGTTCTACCCAGACCACCGAGAGGTGTGTATCACAGCCGAGTTCTCGCAAATCACATGAACTGCGCCCTAAAATGTCATTTTATGTTGTACAATAGTGAAAACTACGAAATAAAATGCAAAAATGCCCTTAACATCACACATAATGCACAATTAATTTAATTAAACTGAATTATATATATTTTTTTTAAATTTCTATTTATTGAAAATAAATAGGACGCCATTTTGACGTTTCTGACTGACTTCGAGAAAAAGACAAGCTTATGCTGTTTAAGATCAAGAGTAACAAAGATAAAACAATGTTTATCAATAACAACCTTAAGAATGCACGCGCAATTGTCAAATGCTAGTTGTCTCTTTTTTATTTATTAAATACGAGTATATGTATTTTGCCATCTCTTTTACGCATTTTGAAGTATGAAGATAGGTGTATGTCAACTGTCAATAAATCGTAGGTGTATGATGTGAAGTATTTATTTCGCTCATTTTGTTAGAGTATAACGTATCTTTACTTATATATCATTGGGTGATGGTGGGGAACTACAACCCGCGACTAGTGTGGGCGGGGCTGGAGGCAAGGGTCTAAATCTAGAATGTCATCTGGCATGGACGTCATGGTGGATGCGACTGGTTCACACGAGTGTCGAGCGTGCACTGAAGACACTCACTGCACGCTCTGTCTCACGCTCGGCCGCCCCGCCGAACGCTCCGCCCCGAGCGTCTACTCAGGCCTTACCTTTACGGTTCGATCACGGACACGCGCGAATTGCGGCGCAGCAAGCGTTTTATTTGTTCATCGCGCGGTCGTCGCGGCGCACGGTGGTTAGTTGGGAACACAAGTAATGATTAGGAAAAACGCTTGTCGCGCTGCAATTCGCGCGTGTCCGTGGCTGAGCCGTTAGTGTAAATGCCTGGCCACAACATTGGTCAGCTCGCTGACACATATGAATAGAGCGAACATATACCCTTGTACAAAAGTAAATAAGAATTTGTCGAATAGATCTGCGCCAATTAGAGCTTGTCATATTATTTTACGATAAACGTCTGCCCGCTCCATTCACTAGCACCAACGTGCAGAGATCCTAACATAATTTAGCCATTCCAGGTGGCCTCATTCCACAACACCCTAGCCGAGCGCATGATCCCCTCAACAAGACCACTCATGTTGCAAGCTGCCTTGCAACTCTCCACGCTGGTGCAAGACCAAAGCGCTGTCTATTGGCACGATGAACAGCAACTCAGCAACTATACCGCCAAGCTGAAGAGTGCCGTGTTCAAGCTGGAATCACAGGTAATTCCTAGCCGAGCGTATGATCCTCTCAACAAGATCCCTGATGCTGGAAGCTGCCTTGCAACTTTCCACGCTGGTGCAAGACCAAAGCGCAGTCTATTGGCACGATGGACAGCAACTCAGCAACTACACCACCAAGCTGAAGGGTGCCGTGTTCAAGTTAGAATCAACAAGACCTCTCATGCTAAAAGCTGCCATGCAACTCTCCACGCTGGTGCAAGACCAAAGCGCTGTCTATTGGCACGATGAACAGCAACTCAGCAACTACACCGCCAAGCCGAAGGGTGCCGTGTTCAAGCTGGAAACACAGGTACTGACAGTCCACAACACCGTAGCCGAGCGCATGATCCCTTCAACAAGACCACTCATGCTGCAAGCTGCCTTGCAACTCTCCACGCTGGTGCAAGACCAAAGCGCTGTCTATTGGCACGATGAACAGCAACTCAGCAACTACACCGCCAAGCTGAAGAGTGCCGTGTTCAAGCTGGAATCACAGGTACTGACAGTCCACAACACCCTAGCCGAGCGCATGATCCCCTCAACAAGACCCCTCATGCTGCAAGCTGCCTTGCAACTCTCCACGCTGGTGCAAGACCAAAGCGCTGTCTATTGGCACGACGAACAGCAACTCAGCAACTACACCGCCAAGCTGAAGAGTGCCGTGTTCAAGCTGGAATCACAGGTACTGACATTCCACAACACCGTAACCGACCGCATGATCCCCTCAACAAGACCACTCATGCTGCAAGCTGCCTTGCCACTCTCCACGCTGGTGCAAGACCAAAGCGCTGTCTATCGGCACGACGAGCAGCAACTCAGCAACTATACCGCCAAGCTGAAAAGTGCCGTGTTCAAGCTGGAATCACAGGTAATTCCTAGCCGAGGGTATGATCCTCTCAACAAGATCCCTGATGCTGGAAGCTGCCTTGCAACTTTTCACGCTGGTGCAAGACCAAAGCGCTGTCTATTGGCACGATGAACAGCAACTACACCGCTAAGCTGAAGAGTGCCGTGTTCAAGCTGGAATCACAGGTATTGACAGTCCACAACACCCTAGCCGAGCGCATGATCTCCTCAACAAGACCCCTCATGTTGCAAGCTGCTTTGCAACTCTCCACGCAGGTCTTGCCAATAGCATAGACTAACTTATACATAGACTGTTCGCCCCATACAACTCTAAATTCTTTTTCAAAAACGTTAACAGATGGCGCCGCGTGCGCCATTGGCACATAAACGTATTTTGACTGCTTATATTCTCCCCTCTCAGTATCTGACAATATATATTTTTAATTGAATTAACATATCGTAGCAAAGAAAATCATTTTACAGCCTTTTAAACAATAGAAATATATGTATGAAGATTTTAAATTTATTAGCATTGATTCATTTAAACGCCATCTATCGTGCAATAGATTAATGATCTCGTCATTGAATTTTAGCTTGCTATCGGAGTAAAACATTAAATGGATAGATCCGTTTAGGACAAAAGAGGCCATAGATGTCACTAAAATCAATTTTGCTCAAAAATATAAGAGAGGATGCGAATATAAGTGTAAAACCGCAAATAAAGCCCTGTGGCCCTACCGCGAAAAACGAAATTCGTAAATTTCGAGGATTTTTCTTTGTCACTCCAATCTTCCATAACTATCGAAATTTGTAAACATACATCGTGTCTTTGGCACTTTAAGTAAAAAGCCTACCACAGACTCCGAAAACCGTAAATTTAGAACATCTAGCTCTGTTATTTCAACAAAGGCGTCTTGAATTGATTAGGACAGCAACAAATCCCCAAAATTTGCTGATTTCGAAGTTCGCGGAAATCGAAATTCGTAAATTTCGAAGATTTTTCTCTGTCACTCCAACGAAGGTGTCGTGAGCGGGCAATGAGCGGGACTAATCCTCGAAATTTGCGGATTTCGATTTTCGCGGAAGGGCTGATGATGCTAATATGTAGATTTAGATAGAGCTCGAGATACGGTTTAACACCAAATGAATTATTAGATGTTTAGCAAATCCCTAAATATACGCTCCTGAATCTCTGTTGCCTATCATAGGCTCATTTCAGTCAAATTCGATATTTGCACCAGCAAAAATAAAAATCCCAAAAATATGCTCACGGCGCGAAATTTTAGAACTGCGGGAACGGTAGTGGCGTGGTGTCCACTATAGTTATAGTTATTTGTATGAAAACAAAAATATAGAAATGTCGTGGAGTATTTAAAAATGAATATTGATGACGATTCTGTCAAATTTTATGGTAGGTAGTGCAGCGCCTACAGCCGCCACTGGTAATAGTAATAACTCGTATCTCGTATTATAAATCACGGTACAAATTTCACCATCATAAATATCATGATTGAAGCGTCAAGTTTTGAAATACCTATAATCATGCTATAATCACATGGATTTAGAATATGGATATGGATTTGACAACGTAATAATAATAGCAAGAACGAAAGGGATGGTCTTATGAAACTTTTTACTAGTGGAAGTGAAAAGGAACGATAATCGTCCGTCCTTATCACTGTGCCACTATTTTTTGTGTGTGTGTGTGTTAGATGCTAAGTCTAAGTGCCACACACACAAGTATCTTCTTAGTAGTAAGTGACTATGTCTATCCCTCTTAGTGGCACACTATGTGCGGCCCCTCGTATAATCATAATAAGTATTACATTATAGTCTACATAATATAGCCGAATAGGTAACTTGCAAAATAGAATCACCACTGCGAGCGAACGAACGAGCGACGTTGCCAACTTGCCACTTAGCCAGTAGCTACAGCTGGCAACAAATTTACCGAAGAACTATGGCGAGATTGGCGAGGTTATTCTACCAAACCATTTTTTTTTATTCCATTTGACCTTCGACGATAATGTTCCATTCCTACGTTCGAATTCAACATAGTTGAAAAAAATACGATTATTAATAAATATATTAATCGTACATAGTTTACAAATATTAATATATTTAGGTATTTTAAGTATAGAATATTAACTCCCTAGGAAATTACGTATAAAGGAAAGACAAAATGAAGTGGCCGCCTTCCATCCATCCAGTGCAACGTATAATTCCAGAAATACCTCATGCACCCGTATTCGTCTGTTTGAAATTTTAAATTTGCCGCCATTTAATTATCGTGGGCACAAAAAAAATTGGATGGTAATTTATTAGGAGCATTCCATGAAAACATGTCGTAAGCGACACTGTATTTTCAATACTTTTGAAAAATTCAATTAGTAAGCTGAGTTACGGCATAATAATAACATATCAAGGCTTTAAGATTGACAGTGTTTCCTAACAGCTAGCATATTTTATAAGGGTAGCTACCATAGTGAGTCGTAAGCGACAAAAAGTAGATGTTTTCATGGAATGCTCCATTAATGAAATTGATTGTAGTTTATAAGATCGGGCATCAACCTAGGAAAAAATCTGAATTCACCCGCGGGCCCCGCTCCTGTTGCCCTGTACGTGACGGCGCGCCTACTGCCCTCCCGCTCGCACACTCGCATAGTAGGGTAAACATACCGGTTTCCCGGCCACTACCCCTTTTCGGCCGCTTTGCATATTTTATTGAATATTGGCGGCATAAAATGTCAATTCGTTACAAATTTCGTGCCAATACAACCAAGAGAACTTCATAATTTATAAGTAGAAAGTTTGACCTTGTCAACGGCAAATAAAAACCTCAGTTGCCATTCCAAAATTTGATGTGCAGACGCGTGCGAAATTTAGCAAAAAAAAAGTCAAGAAGAGTGAGTTTCAAATGTGAGTTTCATACTGTTTTTGTTGCTTATTTGGTGTTTATTTTTGGTTGGTATGTAAATAACATTTGAAAATTTAATATTAAATTGCTAAATCTCATCGATCTTGTATAAATTACGATATTTTTGGTGGCCGGTGAATACGTTGACCATTTACATCAAAATCTAATTCCCGGCAGAGGGGCCGAAAACCTATTCAATATGTGTGCATTATTTTTGCTTTTACAGCGAAAACCTTATTATCATTAACATGGACGGCATTATACTTGTACATAAGATATTCTTTGTGAATTTGTAACTAGATTCCGGCCGTCAGTATACTATACATGTGCAGAGATATGAACGTTTGAAACTTCCCCTTTTAAGAGGCCGGAAAACAGTTAAAATGTAACGTTTTTTCGGCATTGGTAGAATGATGGCCGATAACTGGTAATAATGGAACCTGTCGCCGGCCGTAGGAGATAATTGACGGCCAATAACACGTCAATAATAATCCTGTTTACGGCCGTAGGTTACGAGTAATTTTTCTGACATAAAGTTGGCGGCCGAAAAGTGGTCCTCCGATGGCCGAAATCTGAAAAAGATGGCCGATAACAGGTGTTTCTGCTAAATTAGGGAATAATATATATTTTTCAATTATCACAAAGGTATTTGTTCACATACATACAATAAAGTAGACTATCATAGGTTTCTGCAATAAAAACGTGAATGCTGTAGGTGTACAGCATTAGTATGAAATTTAAGACTTAAGTCAGCAAGCCGGATAAATGGCCGAAAACTGGTATGTTTACCCTATATGCCTGAGCAACTATATGAAACGTGGCAATATTTTTAAAGATAGAATTGGTACTATTTATAATTATGTGCAATCATAAAGGCTGGGTCACACCAGATGTTTCATCAAAAAATCAGTTGTTTCATACATTTCGGCCGGCGTAATGCCGCCAATTTGTATGAAACAGCTGATTTTTTTTTCGCGATTTCGACTTTGTCCCCATAGTAAAAGTTGGTGAGTATGACCTACACATTCACTACGTAGAATTTGAACGGTCGAAAAAAAAACACCCTGTATGTATTTAGTTAGCTAATCCTCTAGGCTTATCGCGAACTTCGAAAAATGAAAATTTCGGCCATCTTTCTGTTGCAACTTATTTTCGATATGCAACTTATTTTCAATCGTATTTCGGTATACATAATTATACGTATAGTGTTTAGAGTTCAAATACCGGCGAGGAAATTATTTGTGTATTTATTTATCACGAATATTTGTTTCTTGGTCGTGGCTAGGAGGCAGCCAGGTATTTAAGTATCTATATGAATTTATCTCTCTAATATTCATTTTTACATGTCATTGAAAAATGTATGTTATGTTATGGTCACCAGCATTGCCTGAGGGGTGCGATCTACCCATTAGAATAGACGGAGCAGATTCGACCTACTGCCGACAAGGACGCGTATGACGGACTTGAGGCTTCGTCCGTTAGTACAGCGACGCACACCCGAACGTGACCATCTCCCTACCCCCAACATTTACAGCTTACAGACAATTTATATCTGGAGGCTTTTGATGGTCCAGCGTTTATCGTGGCATGTGTCACTCGTTAATATTAAAAAGTGACAGAAACTACGACAAACAATAAAAACGCAACCATCATCACTGCCTACTGGTATCAGACTGTACACATACAACCGTTGGCCACACACCACTGAATACGTTTAGTTATATTATTGCACTTACTACGCTTAAAGTCCGGCAAACCATGTTACGCATTTTAATAAATGCCCGGTCGCCGGTAACATACTGTATACATCAAATCATTGGGCAAAGGCTACTGAAAATGTTTGTTTAGGTATATTATTGAACTTAATAAAACTATAGTACGGTAGGTAACTCATATTACCGGTTTTTAAAAATACCCGGACGCCGGTAACAGATTGTATACCGGATGGAAATTATTTTTGGGTCAGTGAGGGCAACTACCAGATTCAGAGTAGCTACGCGAAAATAGTCTTAAAAGACTTTCCCTCGATTTTAAATTAATAAAGATTGGCGTTTACACATTTTGAAAAAACATACAGGGTGGGAGAAAATGGTCATTTTAGACAAACTTTTTTTTGACGCCAATATATCCTGTTTCTGTTCAGGACCAAAAGCTCGTAAGGGACCAAAAAAAATGTTTCGGCTAGAAAAGCCACAAATCAAAAATTTAAATTCACTATCAAATTGTATGAAAAATTAAAAAAAAAATCTCCCTTTATTTTTTATGCCCATCGATTCCATTCCTATCTACTACCAATAGTTTCCTAGGGGTCACCTTACGGCGATGTACAAAGAAGACAAAGATTCAAGAAAACTGGTTTCATAATTTTACTATAGGAAAAAAGTGTCTTTTTCTCCAATATGCTCGGAAATGTTCGCATTAATGTAGCAAAAACGAAACGCGAAGTACCTTCTTATGTACCAGCTCAAATTAAAAAAAAAGATTTTCATTATTGTACAGTTTTTGCGGCCGCGAAATTGTACTAAAATCCATTAATGTATTGTTTTTTACTTCTTAAAAACTACTTTTGGACTTTGAAAAAAATGCATACAGCCAAATTCTAAAGCCACGACCAAACGCCTGGTCTGGATAGAGCGAGAGACGGCGATCAAATCTATGGCCGTCTCGTTCTATCATGAGTTACAAACGCCTCGGTGTGTCAGGTCGTGTAGGTACGGTTTAATGAAACCATAGATATCGTTACTATTTTTTATGAACGACCATGCATTAAAAAAAAGTTTAGGCGGGAATCATAAGAGATTTTTTCTTTTCAATTGTTATTCAATTTGCAAGAAGAATTACTTAATCGATTGTAATAAATTTCTTTTATTTCCTTGCATGTTTGGAGAAAAGTCCTATATGTGCCTCGGACGGAAATAGAATTTCGTGGATTCGTATGTAATTGTCGGCCTCAGCTTCGCTTCGTCCGACAAAAAATACTCATCCACGAAATTCGCTTTCCCGGCCTCTGCAATAATGTACTATTATCTGTCACGATTGGCATAAAAATAAATGTCTTTGAAAATGATATGAAGGATTATATCTACATCTCATTTTTATTTAAAAGCAATTCGTTTTCGAGATATCAGCTCTCAAAGTCTGAAAAATGTGTCCCCCTCCCCTCTACTTTTTAAACTACGCGATATAAAATTCAAAAAAAAAATATGTTATGCACATTAAAAAGCTCTATCAACGACTTTTGGTTTGATTAAATTATCTCCTATAGTTTTTGAGGTAGGTTGATTTAACTGTATTTTTTTAATAATAAATTGATAATGGTACGGATTTACGGAACCCTTCGCGCGCGAGTCCGACTCGCACTTCGCCGGTTTTTTTCCTAACAGGTTGAGTTTGGGCAGCAAAAAAAATACGTGTCCGTTATTTTAGACTACTCTATAACATTATATTATATCAAAATGAATCAAATCGAAGTCGGACAGTTGGGTACCCTAACCTTCCTTGTTAGAGTTGCGCGTGCAATTAAATTTGCCCCGTGACGTACAACACATGCGCGAGCGCGAGCGGTTATGCATTTATAGCTCGCGGAGGTCGCCTCGCCCGCTCGGCGGCGGCGCCTCGTTGCCAGGTCTCTCGATCAGCTTTCCGCGTGAAGAAGGTGAAAAAGGTCGTACGTACATTTATTAAGTACCCACTAAGTACAGTCACCACATGGGAATGTTGAGCCACTTGGCAATGGATGCAATTTGGTCGTGTAATATTATGGGTTCGGTATTTTTCGTTAGTAGGCACGATCGCGACATGACCGATGTTCCCCGATGATATGTCAGTCAAATACGAGTCTTTGTTGCGTCAAAATTTCAGTGTGTCAAAACTAGTTGAAATAATAAAAAATTTTTCCTCTACGAGAATTAAGGATTAGTCATGGGCCATTATTAGACGCTAGATGTCGTTGTTCCTAGAGGAAACTGGATAACGACAGTTCTTCATAGATTTGTTTAAAGCCGTTTAGTAATTTGTTCTTATTTGCTTCAAATCGGAAGCCATGATTTATCTGATATTAATAGGCGAGGTATTTTTTCCATTCATATTTATATAAATAGGCATGTTATCGAGCAATTTGAAATTATTTTTTTTATTGACAGAGACAAAAGCTATTGCTGTCTTTATTATCATTCGTTACAGCTCAGTTGACGTTAGTTGAAAACTTATGTAATGTAACCTTTGTAGAAATATGGTAGAACCTTTGACAATCTACCCATAATCTTTTAATCTGCCATAAAAATGTATAATAGAAACTTGATAGTTTCTGACTGAAATTCTAACTTTGAAAAAATACCTGTCAGTGACAGCCGTTAAAAGGAAAGTGAACGAAATTACCATCAGGGCTCTGAAGTTAGATTGACGTCTTCAGGTCTAAAGCGGATGTTATAACGTAACTGTAGTAACGTCAGCTTCCGGAAAAATAGCGAACAATCATTGGTTAAACATTTTTGTTATTACGTAACCATGGTAATGTCACCTTCTGAAGAATACGCGAGCGGTCATTGGCTAACCGTAGCAACGACCGCCCCATTGGCCAGCAGAGTTCGGCCGAAGTCGTGATACCAGCCTCATAAGAGTTCGGAACCCGATTTGTATTATTCGACCAAGTTGCGAACAGTTGCAAGTGGCTCAACAATCCCATGTGGTGACTGTACCACATCTATTTGGGAAATTATTTTAGGTCTGTAAGGGCAGCTACCAGATTTAAAGTAATTAGAAGGCCTTAGAATACCTTCCTTCGATTTTAAATTAATGAAGATTAGCGTTTACAGTTTTTAGAAAAAATATACAGGATCCTGTTTCTATTCAGGATAAAAAGTTTGTATCTATGGGACCAAGTTTTTATACCAATCGATTCCATTCCTACCAATAGTTTCCCAATAATAGGTTCCAATTCAACTTACGGCAATGTACAAAAAAGCCAAAAATGAAAGAAAACCGTTCATACATTTACAATGGGAATAAATGAAATTTTAATTACATTAACTGTCACGCTAATTAATGTTGCCAATGTTTTCATACAATATTATTGTCATTTAGCATAGGAGGACTAATTAGTGAAAGTAATATCAAGAAATAACTAAGTCCATATCACACATCACATAATAACCTGAATATTACCGAATAACCTAGTTTTACATGTGTCAATAAAATTTATACCTACACAATAAAATTAAAATAACAGTGAATCTATCTAAAAGTAGTCTCCGTAATTTATCATCCATCACAGTTTATTTCGATATAATTTATTGAAGCTATTCAATCGACAAACAATTGATGTCTCTCCAGTTTTGCCAATGCGATTTTAAGGCCCGTCTCTCACGAGGCGACGCTCAAGCGATTTGCGTTTCATACCCGTATCCTACACGTCGCTTGTGAGGATCTGAGGATCCGCCATATATATTGATTTACGACCTTGCACACACGACGAGACACGAGACGCGTTGACGACGCGTTTGATATCATATATCAGTCGCTCGCTACTGTCGTGCTGGTCGCACGCTATTCGAGTCGCATACGCGTTGCAGACGAAATAGCGGCGGCGGCGGAACTTTTTAATGTTAATTTCGTACAGGAGGTGGAAAAATATGCATGTTTGTACAATTATAAGATAAGCTGCCAGAGTATGTCAGGAAAAAGTATGTAACAGAAAAGTCGTGGATTGAGATTGGAAAAAAAAACTTAAATTATTAAAAGGTATACGGATGCATCCAGAATCATTTTTTATATTTCCACTTGTTTTTGTAATAAATATATAGCAAAATATTGTCTTCATCACTCGAGTCCTAGACATTATCGCACGAATGTGTTCCGCAACTGATGCAATGTCCGTGTTGTAATCATGTTTTTTCAATATATATCATAAAGCGACATCTACTGACAAGTAGTAGGGCCGACAATGGTACACCAGAAGCAATACTACCTACTCATCACTAGATGTCACTGTAAGTCCAAATATTATACAAGCTGTATTAATCCTTATGTATGACAACTAACGCCAACTAGTGCTGAAGTTATTCAACAGGCAAAATTTACTAACGCTGCCTAGTGTCGAGGTATATTTTGGCTGTCGCATATTTTTGTATGGGCTTGACATATCTGGTATTTCTTTTATTTATGCCAATAGACAGCGCATTGGTCTTGACCAATGCGCTGTCTATTGGCACGATGAACAGCAACTCAGCAACTACACCGCCAAGCTGAAGAGTGCCGTGTTCTAGTTGGAATCACAGGTAATTCCTAGCCGAGCGTATGATCCTCTCAACAAGATCCCTGATGCTGGAAGCTGCCTTGCAACTTTTCACGCTGGTGCAAGACCAAAGCGCTGTCTATTGGCACGATGAACAGCAACTCAGCAACTACACCGCCAAGTTGAAGAGTGCCGTGTTCAAGTTAGAATCACAGGTACTGAAATTCCACAACACCGTAGCCGAGCGCATAATCCCTTCAACGAGACCCCTGATTATGGAAGCTGCCTTGCAACTCTCAACGCTGGTGCAAGACCAAAGCGCTGTGTATTGGCAAGCAGCAACTTAGCAACTACACCGCCAAGCTGAAGAGTGCCGTGTTCAAGCTGGAAACACAGGTACTGACACCAGTCCACCAACACTAGTGTTGGTTAAGACTCAAGTTCTTAAGTCCAATTTTAGGACTCTTCTCATTTTTATGAGACTTAAAATACTACCGAGTCTTTCAAATCGCGAGTCGAGGCCTTTTTGGAGGCTTTATGTAAGCCTATAACTCAAGTCCTAAGAGTCACTTGTGAAATGTCGGTACAATAATTATGAAATGATACAATTCAATGTTCTTGAGCCACACTATGCGATCCGCGGGGTTGGCTGCGGAGTATGCGGCCAAAATGAAACATTCCAAGTACTCTGCCCTGGAACCAATGTACGACTTTGTACCGGTAGCGGTCGAGACTGGGGGGCCTTGGGCTCTGGAGGCTAAAAAGATCGTGAGGGACTTAGGTCGGCGGCTGAGAGACGGTGGTTGTGACCCCCGTTCCGGCTCATATTTGGTTCAACAGATATCCCTGGCTATACAGCGCGGTAACGCAGCCGGTGTGATGGGGACTTTTGGACCGGGTGCGGGACGGAGCGGGGATTGCAATTAACATTTCCTTTTTTTTTTGTGTTCTATTGACGAAGCCTGTTGCGGATAATTGTCATTGGTGAGTATGACGAAGCTTGTTGCTGATTCCATTTTGTAGCATCTTGACGAAGATTCAATGTCATATATTAAAAACCATTCAGGGTTCAATAAAGGCATACGAAATATACGAATACAAAATAAGCAGTTTATTTTTGTTAAATCTTAGCAATCTGACGATGTTGCTACCCATTATCAATCTTCTATAAATTAATGGTCAGTGGCACTACAATCCCTTATTCCACTCTTACGACACCCACAGGAAGAGGTGGGGTACAGACATGTAATCTTACTGGAATCACC
This sequence comes from Thaumatotibia leucotreta, assembly GCA_025490895.1. NCBI lineage: Eukaryota > Metazoa > Arthropoda > Insecta > Lepidoptera > Tortricidae > Thaumatotibia > Thaumatotibia leucotreta. The sequence continues at coordinate 123,161 of JALPQI010000889.1, read as the reverse complement.
ACGCGGCACACTAATGTATTCGGGCATTTTCACTTCTAGGGACACCCAATTAGCTTAACTCTTACAAAAAAGTTAACTTCGATGTCAGCTTTGTCACGACAATTAAGCAAAAAATATTAACAAAAATATTTTTTTATCGGTTAATCCAGAAAGAATACGCGGTTATGCAATATAAAAACAGAAATAAAATGGATTTACGTAAATATTTCATGCTTAATTGTCGTTACAAAACTGACATCGACAATAACTTTTTTGTGAGAGTTAAGCTAATTAGGTGTCCCTAGAAATGAAAATGCCCATTCTTACTGTTTTGTTATTGCACTCTTGTTTTTAATATCAAATGATTGACGACTGATGGTTAATGATTACCTAAAACATTTTGAAATAATTCTTTATAAATGCCTAATTTATGTTATCGGCACCAAAAGCATAGGAATGAAAACGAATATTTTCATTTTTTTTATAGCCTTGGTACAAATAAAGTAAATTTTCCTAACTAGTGCGCAAAAACGAACTTTGCGCACGCTTCACGCGCGGTAATTTAGCTTTTTGACGCACTTGTTATGAAAAAAATCGTCCCTTACACGTGCAAAAACTTTTTTTAAACTCGGGTGATTGTCGCCCTCGTTTCTCGCTCTTTCTCTCGCCGAAAAAAAGTTTTCCCGCACTAGTTAGGAATATACTATTTCCTGTTATGATGACAGTTACATAAATGTCATCATAAGGGATGGGGCTTTGTCTGTGTGTCCCGTGGACACATAGGCCTCCTCCGGCATTCTCCAGTCATGCCTATGTTGAGTTCTTCTCATCCATAGATGTCCGGCCATCTTTCTTATGTCATCGGTTCATCTTTTCCGAGGTCTACCTCTTTTCCTTTTTGTATTGGTAAAGGGAGGCCACTCTGTTACTGTTCTGGTCCACTTCTTTTTATTTTCTCGCCTGCTCTCGTCTACTCTCTTCCTCTCTCTTAGAGTGTATCCCATCATGCTCCTTTCCATAGGTCTTTGACAGGTGGTGATTTTTTTAAGGGAGTTATGTGTTAGTACCTTAGTTTGGCAGCCATATATAAGACATGGGAGTATGCATACGTTGAACAGCTTTCGTTTTACTGCTATGCAGCTTTTCATTTATTAAATAATAATTTGCCCCAACTTTACTTTCAATAAATATTTGATAATAACTTTATTACAGAATACCTATCTAACTAGCCAGCATATCGCTATTCGGAACATTGTTGAGAGCCTAATGGACACCGAGTTGTTAGCCAAACAAGCCGAGTGGAAAAAGAAGGTCAAGGAAATAAGAGACATCATTGAGGCGGTAAGTACCCTATCTAATTTAATAATAATCGCTTTACGTTACTAGTATTTTAACGACAACCGGCCGCGTAAACTTACGATTAATATTGTCCTCCTGACGTTAAACCCGTGGTCGCAGGCAGACAACGCGTTTAAGACCCGTTTATCGTTAATATATCGAATGATAATCGTGACAATTTATCAATATAACGCTACTAATGTTACTACGCTTCAGAATTTTTATGGAGAAAGCAATCAAAGGTTTCCATATGTTGTCAAATGTGATGTAGGTTTCCTGCTGTAAGGATTAACGAAAAAGACAGCTCAATTTTATTTAACTGATACATTTTGTTCATGAAAACGTTTGTTAACTTGACAAGCCGCTAAAAATTGTTTGTCCCTATTGCTCTTATGGACACATGTTAAGACCGAAAGGGAAAAACAATTATTAGTTAACAAACGTTTATGAATATGGGGGTATGTCTATAAGAATTATCATTGTACAATGTTTTTATCAATAAATGATTCTGATTCCGATATAGTTGTAAAATATTATGTATATGATAAACGAATGTGAACCTTTCAGGTTGAATCGAACGGCTATAAAAACACAGAGCTATGGCGGTCCCACTGGGACTGGCAGCTGTACAAGGCGCTCGAGTGCCAGTACATCAAGACTCTGCTGTCCCTGCACACACACTTCCCACCCGTCAAGGTGGGCCTGGTGCTGCGGTGAGTCCCACGTCTGTCTCGGTGTGTCCCACTACAACACGCAGCTGACAGTCCCACTGGGACTGGCAGCTGTACAAAGCGCTCGAGTGCCAGTACATCAAGACTCTGCTGTCCCTGCACACACACTTCCCACCCGTCAAGGTGGGCCTGGTGCTGCGGTGAGTCCCACGTCTGTCTCGGTGTGTCCCACTACAACACTTGTCCCACTGGGACTGGCAGCTGTACAAGGCGCTCGAGTGCCAGTACATCAAGACTCTGCTGTCCCTGCACACACACTTCCCACCCGTCAAGGTGGGCCTGGTGCTGCGGTGAGTCCCACGTCTGTCTCGGTGTGTCCCACTACAACACGGAGCTGACTGTCCCACTGGGACTGGCAGCTGTACAAGGCGCTCGAGTGCCAGTACATCAAGACTCTGCTGTCCCTGCACACACACTTCCCACCCGTCAAGGTGGGCCTGGTGCTGCGGTGAGTCCCACGTCTGTCTCGGTGTGTCCCACTACAACACGGAGCTGACTGTCCCACTGGGACTGGCAGCTGTACAAGGCGCTCGAGTGCCAGTACATCAAGACTCTGCTGTCCCTGCACACACACTTCCCACCCGTCAAGGTGGGCCTGGTGCTGCGGTGAGTCCCACGTCTGTCTCGGTGTGTCCCACTACAACACGGAGCTGACTGTCCCACTGGGACTGGCAGCTGTACAAGGCGCTCGAGTGCCAGTACATCAAGACTCTGCTGTCCCTGCACACACACTTCCCACCCGTCAAGGTGGGCCTGGTGCTGCGGTGAGTCCCACGTCTGTCTCGGTGTGTCCCACTACAACACGCAGCTGACAGTCCCACTGGGACTGGCAGCTGTACAAGGCGCTCGAGTGCCAGTACATCAAGACTCTGCTGTCCCTGCACACACACTTCCCACCCGTCAAGGTGGGCCTCGTGCTGCGGTGAGTCCCACGTCTGTCTCGGTGTGTCCCACTACAACACTTGTCCCACTGGGACTGGCAGCTGTACAAGGCGCTCGAGTGCCAGTACATCAAGACTCTGCTGTCCCTGCACACACACTTCCCACCCGTCAAGGTGGGCCTCGTGCTGCGGTGAGTCCCACGTCTGTCTCGGTGTGTCCCACTACAACACTTGTCCCACTGGGACTGGCAGCTGTACAAGGCGCTCGAGTGCCAGTACATCAAGACTCTGCTGTCCCTGCACACACACTTCCCACCCGTCAAGGTGGGCCTGGTGCTGCGGTGAGTCCCACGTCTGTCTCGGTGTGTCCCACTACAACACTTGTCCCACTGGGACTGGCAGCTGTACAAGGCGCTCGAGTGCCAGTACATCAAGACTCTGCTGTCCCTGCACACACACTTCCCACCCGTCAAGGTGGGCCTGGTGCTGCGGTGAGTCCCACGTCTGTCTCGGTGTGTCCCACTACAACACTTGTCCCACTGGGACTGGCAGCTGTACAAGGCGCTCGAGTGCCAGTACATCAAGACTCTGCTGTCCCTGCACACACACTTCCCACCCGTCAAGGTGGGCCTGGTGCTGCGGTGAGTCCCACGTCTGTCTCGGTGTGTCCCACTACAACACGCAGCTGACAGTCCCACTGGGACTGGCAGCTGTACAAGGCGCTCGAGTGCCAGTACATCAAGACTCTGCTGTCCCTGCACACACACTTCCCACCCGTCAAGGTGGGCCTCGTGCTGCGGTGAGTCCCACGTCTGTCTCGGTGTGTCCCACTACAACACTTGTCCCACTGGGACTGGCAGCTGTACAAGGCGCTCGAGTGCCAGTACATCAAGACTCTGCTGTCCCTGCACACACACTTCCCACCCGTCAAGGTGGGCCTCGTGCTGCGGTGAGTCCCACGTCTGTCTCGGTGTGTCCCACTACAACACTTGTCCCACTGGGACTGGCAGCTGTACAAGGCGCTCGAGTGCCAGTACATCAAGACTCTGCTGTCCCTGCACACACACTTCCCACCCGTCAAGGTGGGCCTCGTGCTGCGGTGAGTCCCACGTCTGTCTCGGTGTGTCCCACTACAACACTTGTCCCACTGGGACTGGCAGCTGTCCCAGCTGTACAAGAAACGAAATTCGTAACTCGTGTCGATTTAAAACACTCCCTATCGGTCGTGTTTTAAAACATCGCCACTCGTTTTGAATTTCATGTTTTTGCACTTGTGTCGTAATGTACTATTTTAGTACAGATGGTGCCTTTTTACGCGGCGCTAGTTCGAGAAGTGGCTCATTTTACGTCAGGTCCAAAACTTTGGAGGGCCATCTGTATGTTTTTCTTGTACGGGTTTTTGGAGATGGTTTTCTGTACTTGTACCTGCGACCATATATAACATGGACGTCTAACGCCAGCTCAAAAATGCCCCCAAAAAGAATTGTTCAATTAAGCCATGATGGGCAGGACATTACGCTTTTCTTAACACCGCGCATATTTCGGCGCAACATCTTTGACAAATGTTTATAGAATATAGCCAATCGAAACTTTGATCGACCAATCACAACTATTTTTAAATGGTGGTTTAAGTTTTTATAGGTTGACATTGAAATTTATTACCGTGACGCATTGAAGAGGGGGTGACACTTGTCAACTAAAATTCAGGACCGCTTTTGAAATGCAATTTAGTACGGTGTGCCTTCCATGTTTTATTTGTTAGTAGACTTGTACTAATATGTATTCTGTGGTAATTGTGGGACATTTGTTCACAGAGGTCGCACAGTCCGCGTACAACCGCCTGTAGAAGAGCTACGCGTGCAGCACTACCACCTGCTGCGGCGGTTAGCGGCGCTGCCGGCGCAATTCGCGGGCCTCGCCTCAGACGACAAGTTCGCCGACATCGTCCAAAAGTGAGTCGTCTTATACACTAACTGTTAGGGTCCTACAGGGACGTTCAATAAAAGAGGACTGTATCAAAATAGGCTGGTTTATTCCGCCTTAAATACAGAGAGAATCCCGGCCAAACAATTATAAAATAAATTAATTTCGGTGTCGTCTGTCGCCGACGGAGTAGGTTAAGCCGAGTGTCGCTCGCGGGTCGCCGGCGGCCGCCGTGGTGACGTCGTCTTCTGCCAGCTCTCCGCACGTCTCCTCCCGTGCGTATGTCCAATTCTCAACACTAACCAACCGGCTTGTCGGTAGGAAAAGACGGCAAATTCTGATTTCCTATTGGTCATGTCTTCGCGCTTCTGACTATAGTAACCCCTCTGTCAAAAATGTACTACTGAAAAAAAAAAAGTTGAGAAGATAATTACAATTTCCATATTAGAGACAGACAGACGACCTCTCGGGTCGTCTCCACAGTTGACGGGTAAGTCCGATGTTTCTTCAGAGGGCGCACGGTTATACAACCGCCTGTAGAAGAGCTACGCGTGCAGCACTACCACCTACTGCGGCGGTTGGCGGCGCTGCCGGCGCAATTCGCGGGACTCGCCGAGGACGACAAGTTCGCCGCCATCGTCCACAAGTGAGTCGTCTTATACCCTCCTAAGGCCCAAGGTCCTTCCTATAGTATCTAATAATTAACTTGGTCATTCAGACCCAACTTCTTCCACGGCTGTATAGTCATAGCATACCGCGGTCCTACCAGTAGGACTTATTACAAAAGCCGACATTATGCTTTCAAATTTCGCGCCTAGCTAATCTGACGTATTTAATAAAAATATTTTTTTTTTATTAAATTCTATTTGTCCAAAAAGGAATAATAAACTAATAATAAATATGCCCCAAAGCTGTTGGTGGCATACAAATACAATAAAATTTATTGTATTGTTATTTAATAACATTCAAAAAATGTGATCTTAATGTTTTGGCCTGGACGAGTATAAAACAATAGTAGGCCAAATTTCGCCTTGGGCCTTAGGAGGTTATACCCTGGCCAACCGGCTTGTTGATAGGAAAAGGCGGCACATTTTGATTTTCTATTGGCCAACTCGTCGTGCTTTAGAGTATAGTATAGTACATTATATAGAGGCTGGAACGAAAGGGGTTGCCGGCTGAAGACATATATTTATTTATTTTATTTATTGGAGAAACAACAGAAGCAGTGACAAAACATGTAGTATACATATACAGTGGTAATGCATTAGGTGTTCACATACCTCCTTAAATGCTCCCACTAGGACACAAATAAAAGACTTGCCTCAGACGACAAGTTCGCCGCCATCGTCCACAAGTGAGCCGTCTTATACACTAACCAACCGGCTCGTCAGTAGGGAAAGGCGGCAAATTCTGATTTTTTTTGGCCAACTCTTCGCGCTTCTGACTATAGTAACCCCTCGTATGCGGTCTGTCAAAAATGTACTACTGAAAAAAAACGTTGAGAAGATAATTACAATTTCTATATTAGAGACACGACCTTTCGGGTCATCTCCACAGTTGACGGGTAAGTCCGTTGTTTCTTCAGAGGGCGCACGGTTATACAACCGCCTGTAGAAGAGCTACGCGTGCAGCACTACCACCTGCTGCGGCGGTTAGCGGCGCTGCCGGCGCAATTCGCGGGACTCGCCGAGGACGACAAGTTCGCCGCCATCGTCCACAAGTGAGTCGTCTTATACACTAACCAACTGGCTTGTCGGTAGGAAATGGCGGCAAATTCTGATTTCCTATTGGCCAATTCGGCGCGCTTCAGAGTGTAGTATAGTATATTACTATAGAGGACGGAACGAAAGGGGTTGCCGGCCGAAGACATATAGAAGACTCGCCTCAGACGACAAGTTCGCCGCCATCGTCCACAAGTGAGCCGTCTTATACACTAACCAACCGGCTTGTCAGTAGGGAAAGGCGACAAATTCTGATTTCCCATTGGTCAAGTCTTCGCGCTTATAGTACGTACGTTGTTTCTTCAAAGGGCACACGGTCATACAACCGCCTTTAAAAGAGCTCTGCGTGGAGTCAACGGCGACAAGTTCGCCTCCATCGTCCACAAGTGAGTCGTCTTATACACTAACCAACCGGCTTGTCGGCAGGAAAAGGCGGCAAATTCTGATTTTGATTGGCCAACTCTTCGCGCTTCTGACTATAGTAACCCCTCGTATGTGGTCTGTCAAAAATGTACTGAAAAAAAAGTTGAGAAGATAATTACAATTTCCATATTAGAGACAGACGACCTTTCGGGTCGTGTCCACAGTTGACGGGTAAGTCCGGTGTTTCTTCAGACGTCGCACGGTTATACAACCGCCTATAGAAGAGCTGCGCTTGCAGCACTACCACCTGCTGCGGCGGTTAGCGGCGCTACCGGCGCAATTCGCGGGACTCGCCGAGGACGACAAGTTCGCCGCCATCGTCCACAAGTGAGCCGTCTTATACATTAACCAGTTGATTAGTCCTACCGACAAGCCAGTTGGCTTGTCAATAGGAAAAGGCGGCACATTCTGATTTTCTATTGGCCAACTCGTCGTGCTTTAGAGTATAGTATAGTATAGTATATTACTGTAGAGGACGTAACGAAAGAGGTTGCCGGCTGAAGACATATAGACATATAGAAGACTCGCTTCAGACGACAAGTTCGCCGCCATCGTCCACAAGTGAGCCGTCTTATACACTAACCAACCGGCTTGTCGGTAGGAAAAGGCGGCAAATTCTGATTTTCTATTGGTCAACTCTTCGCGCTTATAGTACGTACGTTGTTTCTTCAAAGGGCACACGGTCATACAACCGCTTTTAAAAGAGCTCTGCGTGGAGTCACCGGCGACAAGTTCGCCTCCATCGTCCACAAGTGAGCCGTCTTATACACTAACCAACCGGCTTGTCGATAGGAAAAGGCGGCAAATTCTGATTTTCTATTGGTCAACTCTTCGTGCTTCTGACTATAATAACCCTTCGTATGTGGTCTGTCAAAAAGGTACTACTGAAAAAAACAGTTGAGAAGATAATTACAATTTCCATATTAGAGACAGACGACCTTTCGGGTCATCTCCACAGTTGACGGGTAAGTCCGGTGTTTCTTCAGAGGGCGCACGGTTATACAATCGCCTGTAGAAGAGCTACGCGTGCAGCACTACCACTTGCTGCGGCGGTTAGCGGCGCTGCCGGCGCAATTCACGGGACTCGCATCAGACGACAAGTTCGCCGCCATTGTCCACAAGTAAGTCGTCTTATACAGTAACCAACCGGCTTGTCGGTAGGAAAAGGCGGCAAATTCTGATTTTCTATTGGCCAACTCTTCGCGCTTCTGACTATAGTAACCCCTCGTATGTGGTCTGTCAAAAATGTACTACTGAAAAAAAAGTTGAGAAGATAATTACAATTTCCATATTAGAGACAGACGACATTTCGGGTCATCGCCACACGACGGGTAAGTCCGGTGTTTCTTCAGAGGGCGCACGGTTATACAACCGCCTGTAGAAGAGCTACGCGTGCAGCACTACCACCTGCTGCGGCGGTTGGCGGCGCTGCCGGCGCAATTCGCGGGACTCGCCGAGGACGACAAGTTCGCCACCATCGTCCACAAGTGAGTTATCTTATACACTAACCAACCGGCTTGTCGGTAAAAAATGGCGGCACATTTTGATTTTCTATGTGCCAACTCGTCGTGCTTTAGAGTATAGTATAGTATATTACTATAGAGGACGGAACGAAAGGAGTTGCCGGCTGAAGACATATAGAAGACTCGCCTCAGACGACAAGTTCGCCGCCATCGTCCACAAGTGAGTCGTCTTATACCCTAACCAACCGGCTTGTCGATAGGAAAAGGCGGCAAATTCTGATTTTCTATTGGCCAGCTCTTCGCGCTTCTGACTATAGTAACCCCTCTGTCAAAAATGTACTACTGAAAAAAAAAATTTGAGAAGATAATTACAATTTCCACATTAGAGGCAGACGACCTTTCGGGTCATCTCCACAGTTGACGGGTAAGTCCGATGTTTCTTCAGACGTCGCACGGTTATACAATCGCCTGTAGAAGAGCTACGCGTGCAGCACTACCACCTGCTGCGGCGGTTAGCGGCGCTGCCGGCGCAATTCGCGGGACTCGCCTCAGACGACAAGTTCGCCGCCATCGTCCACAAGTGAGTCGTCTTATACACTAACCAACTGGCTTGTCGGTAGGAAAAGGCGGCAAATTCTGATTTTTATTGGTCTACTCTTGGCGCTTCAGAGTCTAGTGAGTACGCTGTTTCTTCAAAGGGCACACGGTCATACAACCGCCTTTAAAAGAGCTCTGCGCGGAGTCACCGGCGTACTTCGCGGGACTCGTCAGTGACTCTAAGTTCACCGCCATCGTCTACAAGTGAACCGTTGTCTTATACCCTGGACTACCAGCTTGTCGGTAGGAAAAGGCGGCAAATTCTGATTTTTATTGGTCTACTCTTGGCGCTTCAGAGTCTAGTGAGTACGCTGTTTCTTCAAAGGGCACACGGTCATACAACCGCCTTTAAAAGAGCTCTGCGCGGAGTCACCGGCGTACTTCGCGGGACTCGTCAGTGACTCTAAGTTCACCGCCATCGTCTACAAGTGAACCGTTGTCTTATACCCTGGACTACCAGCTTGTCGGTAGGAAAAGGCGGCAAATTCTGATTTTTATTGGTCTACTCTTGGCGCTTCAGAGTCTAGTGAGTACGCTGTTTCTTCAAAGGGTACACGGTCATACAACCGCCTTTAAAAGAGCTCTGCGTGGAGTCACCGGCGCACTTCGCGGGACTCGCCTCAGACGACAAGTTCGCCGCCATCGTCCACAAGTGAGTCGTCTTATACACTAACCAGTTGATTAGTCCTAACGACAAGCCAGTTGGCTTGTCGGTAGGAAAAGGCGGCACATTTTGATTTTCTATTGGCCAACTAGTCGTGCTTTAGAGTATAGTATAGTACATTATATAGAGGCTGGAACGAAAGGGGTTGCCGGCTGAAGACATATATTTATTTATTTTATTTATTGGAGAAACAACAGAAGCAGTGACAAAACATGTAGTATACATATACAGTTGTAATGCATTAGGTGTTCACATACCTCCTTAAATGCTCCCACTAGGACACAAATAGAAGACTCGCCTCAGACGACAAGTTCGCCGCCATCGTCCACAAGTGAGTCGTCTTATACACTAACCAACCGGCTTGTCGATAGGAAAAGGCGGCAAATTCTGATTTTGATTGGCCAACTCTTCGCGCTTCTGACAGTAACCCCTCGTATGTGGTCTGTCAAAAAAGTACTACTGAAAAAACAGTTGAGAAGATAATTACAATTTCCATATTAGAGACAGACTACCTTTCGGCGCCATCGTCCACAAGTGAGTCGTCTTATACTCTGGCCTACCAGCTCGTCAGTAGGGAAAGGTGGCAAATTTTGATTCTCTATTGGTCAACTCTTCTCGCTTCAGAGTATAGTGAGTACTCGAGAGAGTTCGCCGCCATCGTCCACAAGTGAGTCGTCTTATACACTAACCAACCGGCTTGTCGGTAGGAAAATGCGGCAAATTCTGATTTTTTATTGGTCAACTCTTTGCGCTTCTGACTATAGTAACCCCTCGTACGTGGTCTGTCAAAAATGTACTACTAAAAAAAAGTTGAGAAGATAATTACAATTTCCATATTAGAGACAGACGACCTTTCGGGTCATCTCCACACGACGGGTAAGTCCGATGTTTCTTCAGAGGGCGCACGGTTATACAACCGCCTGTAGAAGAGCTGCGCGTGCAGCACAAACACTGCTACGGCGGCCGTCTATTGCGTGTTACATCGGTGTCATGCTTTAACATAATAAATAAGGCGTACCATTTTACTAATTTTGATAATAAAGGTTTCAATTTCTTCTTAAACATTTTTTTAGTATAGATGGTATATTTTTTAGGCTCTAGTGCGAGAAATAGGTCATTTTACGTCAAGTCCAAAACTTCGGAGAGCCATCTGTACTAAAAAACGTCGTACGAGACACGTGCAAAAACGAAATTGTAGTTCGTGTCCTATCGGTCGTGTTTTAAAACATCGCCACTCGTTTCGAATTTCATGTTTTTCGCACTTGTGTCGTAATGTACTATTTTATTTATTGTCAGACACAGTTGGCTGGGCAACAAAGCAGTGAAACAACTAGAAGCAGCCCTCAGCGCGCTGGAGCGCACCTGCGCCGCCTGGACGCGCCGCGCCGCTCTAGCCTGCGTGGAACTGGACGCACTGTGTAGCGACCTGACGGAGCCCGAACACTGGGAGGCCAACTTCAAGGCTTGCAAGGCTTACGGGCAGGCCGTCGCGAAGATGACCTTGTAAGTAGAACATTCCAGAAGGTACACCCACTTACGCACAATCCACGGCAAGACATTAAACTCGGATAAAAGATAAGCCGCGCTCGCCTACATACAGCTGGACGCACTGTGTAGCGACCTGACGGAGCCCGAACACTGGGAGGCCAACTTCAAGGCTTGCAAGGCTTACGGGCAGGCCGTCGTGAAGATGACCTTGTAAGTAGAACATTCCAGAAGGTACACCTACTTACGCACAATCCACGGCAAGACATTAAACTCGGATAAAAGATAAGCCGCGCTCGCCTACATACAGCTGGACGCACTGTGTAGCGGTCTGACCGAGCCCGAACACTGGGAGGCCAACTTCAAGGCTTGCAAGGCTTACGGGCAGGCTGTCGCGAAGATGACCTTGTAAGTAGAACATTCCAGAAGGTACACCCACTTACGCACAATCCACGGCAAGAGATTAAACTCGGTTAAAAGATAAGCCGCGCTCGCCTACATACAGCTGGACGCACTGTGTAGCGGTCTGACCGAGCCCGAACACTGGGAGGCCAACTTCAAGGCTTGCAAGGCTTACGGGCAGGCTGTCGCGAAGATGACCTTGTAAGTAGAACATTCCAGAAGGTACACCCACTTACGCACAATCCACGGCAAGACATTAAACTCGAATAAAAAATAAGCCGCGCTCGCCTACATACAGCTGGACGCGCTGTGCGGCCACCTGATGAAACTTGAACACTAGGAGGCCAACTTCAAGGCTTGCAAGGCTTACGGGCAGGCTGTCGCGAAGATGACCTTGTAAGCTATTCTAGAAAGTTCTAGGCGTCCTTCACAATTACCAATTTTTATCGAGCTTTACTCTCGCTTGGGTAGAGCTAACCGCAATGTACAGTGACTTGACGAAATCTGACTATTGAGAGGCCTACTTCAAAGCATATGATCGAAATTACGTTGTAAGTAGAAAATCCCGGAGGAGGTCGGAGGTGTGGTAGCGACTTGAAGATACCAATGAGACAATACCAACGCAATGGGAGACCAACTTTAAATCCTAAATATGAAGCTTATTTTTAATTTTTTTTTTTTTTGGGAAACATACAGCACTTAATAATACAATAGGGTAAACAGAATAATTATAACATTATTAGTAAAATGTCCCACTTTTTCGCTTACCGCGAGCAAAATATGTTCTTACCATAAATACCTCACATATTTTTCCCTGAAATAAGCCGTTTTACCTGTGGATATTTTTCTTTTTTATAATTTTCATCATCATCATCATCATCATATCAGCCGAAAGACGTCCACTGCTGAACATAGGCCTCCCCCAAAGATTGCCACAATGACCGGTCCTGCGCCACCCGCATCCAGCGGACTCCTGCGACCTTCACCAGGTCATCGGTCCACCTTGTGGGGGGCCTACCCACGCTACGCCTTCCGGTACGTGGCCGCCACTCAAGAACCTTCCCGCCCCAACGGCCATCGGTTCTACGCGCAATGTGCCCCGCCCACTGCCACTTCAGTTTAGCGATTCGGAGAGCTATTTCGGTTACTTTGGTTCTGCTGCGGATGGTCTCATTTTTAATCCGATCACGCAGAGAGACTCCTAGCATAGCCCTCTCCATTGCCCTTTGGGTGACTTTGAGCCTTCTTATGAGACCCATTGTAAGCGGCCACGTTTCAGTACCGTATGTCATCACTGGCAACACACACTGATTAAAGACTTTCGTCTTCAAACACTGCGGAATATTGGACGAAAATATGTGTCGTAGCTTCCCGAACGCTGCCCAACCGAGTCGGATTCGACGATTGACCTCTTTCTCGAAGTTGGACCTACCTAACTGAATAGTTTGCCCTAGGTATATATATTCGTCTACAACTTCGAGTGTAAAGTCTCCGATTATTACGGGAGTTGGTGCTACATGGGAATTCGACATGATTTTCGTCTTATCCATGTTCATCCTAAGACCAACTCGCTCGGAGGCTTTACTGAGGTCAACGAGCATAGTACTTAAGTCCTCCAAGGTCTCAGCCAAGACTACTATATCGTCAGCGAATCGAAGGTGAGTGAGGTACTCGCCGTTTATGTTGATACCCAGCCTTCTCCAGTCCAGAGTCTTAAAGACATCCTCCAGTGCAGCGGTAAACAGCTTAGGGGAGATGACATCTCCTTGCCTAACTCCCCGCTGCAGCAGAATAGGCTTCGAGCTCTGGTCTTGGAGTCGGACTGACATTGTGGCGCTCTCGTATAAACACTTCAACACATCGATATAGCGGTAGTCGACTTGGCACCGTTGGAGAGACTGTAGTACTGCCCATGTTTCGATCGAATCGAAGGCTTTCTCGTAGTCCACAAACGCTAAACAGAGGGGCAGGTTATATTCTTCGGTCTTCTGTATAACCTGGCGAAGCGTATGGATGTGGTCTACGGTACTAAAGCCTCTTCGGAAACCGGCTTGTTCGGGAGGCTGGAAGTCATCAAGCCTGCGTGCAAGACGGTTCGTAATGACTCTTGAAAACAGCTTATAGACATGGCTCAGAAGTGAGATGGGTCGGTAGTTCTTCAATAAAGCGTTGTCACCTTTTTTGAAGAACAGTACCACCACACCTCTGTTCCATGCCTTTGGCGTTCTCCCTTCCAGTAAGACGGAATTGAACAACTTCTGAAGGGCCGTAAGGATCGGTTTACCACCCGCCTTCAGAAGCTCAGCTGTAATTCCGTCCTCCCCAGGCGCCTTGTTATTTTTGAGCTGTTCAAGAGCCATTCTAATCTCGCACAGGCTGATGTCCGGGATGTCTTCTGTATAGTGTCGGGTCAGTCTAGCTCTGAGGTCTTCCGCTAGATCAACTTCGGGTCTGCTAGTTGACGTGTACAGCTGTCCATAAAAACCCTCTATCTCACTCAGCAGCTCAGATCTGGATGTGACGATTCTACCATCCTCAGTCTTTAATTTGGCGAGCTGGCTTTGCCCAACAGACAGATCCCTTGCAAAAACTTTAGAGCCCTTGTTCCGCTCGATGGCTTCTTCTATACACTTGGTACGGAATTGGCGCATATCGCGTTTGAGGGACTTAGAGATCTGTCTGTTGAGCTGCCGGTATAAAGTCGCATCAACTGAGGATTGTAGAACCAGTTCACTCCTTTTTTCCATTAGCTTCTGAGTGGAGTCGGAGAGCTTTCTGGTCTTATTTGTCCGCTGGGCCTTAAAAAACTTAGACCCAGCGCTATGGACAGCTTCCACAAACCCGTCGTTGAATACGTCCACGTCATCGCCTAGGCAATCGAAACGGTTTTGGAGATCCAGCTGAAAGCTCTCGGGGTTTTGGAGATGGAGTGCAGGACGGAGCGTAGACTTCATCAGTCGCGAGCGTTCTAGCTTAGGACATATATTCAACGTGCCTCTTACCAGGCGGTGATCGCTACCGGTTTTAACCGTACTGATCACAGAAACATCGTTGAATATATGTCTCTTCGTCGACATGATGAAGTCGATCTCGTTTTTAGTTGCACCGTCGGGACTCATCCAAGTCCATTTTCTGTGCTCGCGTTTCTTAAAGAAGGAGTTCATCATGTAGAGTCCCTCCTTCTCCAAGAAACCAGCCAGCAGATGGCCCCGGTGGTTCCGACGTCCAACCCCAAATTGCCCCACCCTCAGTTCGTCACCATCTCTCTTGCCCAGTTTCGCGTTGAAGTCCCCCATAACAACGGTGAAGTAGGTTCTGGAGCTATGCATGGCTTTTGAAATATCATCATACATAGCCTCCACCTCGTCGTCGGAGTGTGTCGAAGTCGGCGCGTACACCTGTATGACCTTCAGCGAGTATCTCTCAGATACTCTGAGTATAAGGTACGCCACCCTAGCCGACACACTCTCGATCTTCACCACGTTGTTTACGAGGGACTTGTGGACGATGAACCCGACACCTCCCTGGGACTGTTGGTCGCCCTCCCGGAAATAGAGCAAGTTGCCGGACTTTAGGATTATCGTGTCCTCGCCCTCTCTTCGGACTTCTGACAATCCCACAATGTCCCAACGCAACTTGCTCAATCCTTCCTCCAGTTCCACTAACTTTTCGTCGGTCCGCAGTGTACGTGTGTTGTACGTTGCCAGGGCCAGAGGTCGTCGGTGGTGGTAGCCGGATCTTTGCCGGAGATTCTTAGCACCCCTGACCCCGCTAGCACCCTGGCCGCTACCATAACCAGGGCACCGGGGGTCGCCGGAACCTCGGGGCCGCGGCCTTTTTTGTGTTTTCATTTCATTTTGGGGGGTATTTGCCATAATCGCCACGCTTGGCATGCGGGTTGGCGATCGCAGTGTCTCCACCGCACTTTAGGGATGCTGCTGCCCATCCCCCGGTGGTCTTGGTCGTAGTTTTCAGACATACCCGGGTCAAGTGTATGATCAGTACCACTTTAGTCCCTTAGTCGACTCCTACGACACCCACGGGAAGAGTTGGGGTGGTGACAAATGTATTCTTACTGCCGTCACCACACGGCATGCAGCATTATAATTTTGGTATAAACTAATCTAACTAATATTTCCCCTGAATATGTATTTATTCAGTACAATGCAAGGCCTAAAAAACGAATAACTATTACATTTCAGCGACGACGAAAAAATAGAATGGATAATCGTCGTAACAGCAACACTACGTCACGAGTTCGAGGCCCAAGCCCGCAATCTTTGGAGCTGCCTCATGACGTCACTGCAGGCCTCGTGCCGAGCCGCGGCTTCTGACCTCGACGCGTTCATAGTGGGCGTCATGCGAGCCGCGGAGGATGACGCGAGGCCGAAGAACGCTAAAGAACTCGCTGAGATGAACGATAGGCAGCGGGCTTTACAAGAGAAAATGCCTGAGGTAAACGCTTTCAGGGGTTGATTCTAGGTTTTATTTTGTGCTCAAAGTGAGTTTTTATCTATCAAATATGCGGATCGTCTGATGGTAAGCAAAAAAGTGTATTTTGAGGGTTGAAAGCTGTTTACTATGAAGCTTGAAGAGGCTATAATTATAATTGTCGTTTTAATGACGCTGAAACTGCTGATGAAATGAGCGGCCAATGAAAAGTGCGCTTGACACACGCTATTCAAAGTTTATGACAACAGAATAGGTTTGTTCGTTCCCTACTAGTAGGTATTAAAATACCTCTGAAATAAGTGTCACTTTTTATACGAACCATCAAAGTGCCGGATTACCGAGATGACACTGTATTTAGAATAAAGCTTGTTCACGAAATAAAGTAGCCATCGTAAAATCAGTCTCTACTGTTACGCAACAGTCCCATGTAGTTCTAACAGCCGTGGGACTGTAAATTGATTCTTCTGTTTTTTGTTTAACAATCCAATATCCAAAGCATTCGCTGAAAAGTCGTCAAAATCAAAATAACTTCAGATAATGCTTAATGCAAAAGTTCAGGGTCGAAAAAAGTGCGAACTTCCGAGACGATTTCAACAATGTTAGTCTTGAAATAGTTAAGAAAAATTGTAGACACGAGATTCATAGTTTATTATAGTATCGGTATTCTAATTTAGTTAAGACGCATTGGGAAACTAAATGACCCAAAATGGTAAAATAAGAAGAAACACTACTTAAATCTAGAAGTTTAAATAAAAGTCCATAATTATGGAGAAATTTATATAAATATCAACCACAGCGTCCGAGAAGATAGGCAAAGAGCCCTTCTTTGTAATAACACCCATACTAAGGTATGTCAGCAATGGCTACTTTATTTCATGAACAAGCCTTAATTGACTTTGTTCAAGATTCAATGCATGCTTTCCTGTAAATATTATAATCTATTTTAGTTCGAATGGTATCTAATCTTGATTTACACCTAAATCAGATGGAGAAGAAAGTGGAAGACCTAAAGAAGAAAGGCCACATGCTGCGCACTTGGGGCGGGGATTCTTCTGTCGACGGCACTATAAAGGAGTGGCAGAAGATTCGAGAACTGATGCAGAGTCAACGGCAAATGTTCGAACATCAGGTTGGTTCGACTATTTGTGAAAACGGTGCTCTATACATTTTGCCGCTTATTGTTGTAATTGCGGCTAATGTTTCTATTAATTGGAATCATCAAGAGCGATAGGTACAGAAAGAGATACAATACACAATAAGAGCGCGTTGTAATATGAATAAATTACGTTATGGTATTTTTTTTTCATAAATTGAAATACTAAATCCATTAGTTTATCCAACCAAATCCGTTTAGGGCTGCAATATTGTCTTTTACATTATTTATTTTTTAACCCCGTTTGCTTATGTTATTCGCCATCTTGTTACTCCTTGGAAAATACTTGCTTACCACTACTAGTATACGTTGCTTGTATATTTCATCAGGGGTTCAATATTTAAATACTGGTATACGTGAAAAAGTTGGAGAAGCTCCTATTGTATTTAGTCGTAATGTAACCTGTCCACATTCTGTGGGCGAAGCTACGGGCGTCCCGCGTCCCGAATAAAGTAGTTAACCTGCTGAGATTCTGGTATGGAAACCAAACAAATATTGTTAAATGGGGCGACGCAACTTCTAACAAGTATAGGCTAGAGTGTGGGGGCCGCCAAGGGGGGGTTACATCGCCGGACCTGTTTAACCTGTACGTGAATGGCCTGATTGAGGAGTTGAGGAGCACTGATGTCGGATGTCACGTAGGAAATGTATGCGTAAACAACCTTAGCTATGCGGACGATATGGTGCTGCTCAGCCCCTCGATCAAAGCGTTGAGGAAGCTTCTTTCGGTCTGTGAGCATTATGGTAATGCACACGGATTGAAATATAATGCTTCCAAGACAGAAATGATGGTGTTCGCGTCGGGTGCTGGTCCGGACAATGTGCCTGATGTGTTTTTGTATGGGTCGAAAATTAATGTGGTTAAGCAGTTCAAGTATTTAGGACATTTGTTATCGGATCGGCAGCAAGATGATATGGATATTGAGCGCGAAAGGAGGGCTCTCGCTGTCAGAGGCAACATGCTCGCTCGACGGTTTTCCAAATGCAGCAAGGACGTAAAAACCACACTATTCAAGGCGTACTGCTTAGGTATGTACACCTCACAGTTGTGGATAACGTTCACGAAGAAGGCTATGAGCAGGATAAGAGTCCAGTACAATGATGCGTTCCGGGCTCTTATGCGGCTCCCGCGGTGCTGCAGCGCGTCGGGCATGTTCGCGGACGCGGGAGTCCCAGACTTCTTCGCAGTAACTAGATCCCGTATTGCCTCATTTTGGGAAAGACTGCGCCGATCCGATAACAAAATACTCGTGGCTGTCTCTGACGATATCACAAATCCGGTGTTTAAACGCTGGATTTCTGTTCATATGAAATTAAATAAAAAATGACAAGGCACGGCATCTAACGTGCAATACCTACATTTTAAGTCTATTTAATATTATATTACCTATTTTATTTTTAAGGTGAGTGGCACCCCTATACAGTGTCGTTACGCTCTTTTGTATTTGTTTATGTTACTATGGGTGAAAAAAATGCCTGAAATAAACATTTATTATTATTTATTATTATTATATAGGCATTTGTTTTGAGTTTGCATTTTAAACATGCATTGTCTTTTTGGATAGGTCACTACTACGTCCAACAGGTGCCTTACTTAAGTTTTCTACTTATGTTGCATTTTTGCTATGAACCAGTTTATTGTCTCCAGGCTGAAATAGTGAAATCGAGTCTAAACGGTGAATGGGACAACCTGAACGTCGCCCTCGACTCGTGGGCCTCGCGCTGGGGCCAAGCGCGGACTCGACTGGAAGATACTCGGGACGCGTCGTATACCGACATGGTCGATAGATGTCGCTCCGTCTTCGAGGCTCATGAGAATTGGCTAAAGTTGACAGCTGATAAAGACGAATTACTGTAAGTTTTAGAGCTAATAGTTATTCGTCCATTTGTCAAATTTAAGTCGTAGTTTTATTTCAATTTATTAAATATTTTCTAATGCTAAAAAAGTAAACTGAAATGAAATGAAATAAAATTTATTTATGACAAGCACGATGGACATACACATTAACAAATAAGCACACAACAACAGCTTGCCACAAAAGGGTCACAATTCAGCATGTAGCTGGCTAGGCCAGCGCTGTTCTTCCGTTATGACCCGCCAGGTACATACACTGGCCGAAGAGGCGACCACGCTGGCAAACAAGCAAACATAGATACATAATTATAGACTTAAAAACTAAACTTAAAACATGCCAGTATATATAAAATTGAAATAAAAATAGAAAAATACGCACGATGGCTGGCAAACTCTATAAAGTATACAATTTGGCAGTTACTACATTAGTACACTTCGTATTGCATCACCGCTATTTATTTCGGGAAGTCCTACGACCTTTAAATCAGCCAACACAAACGACCCAAACCCAGATGCATAAGAACCACATGTTGCAAACACATGTGCAACATCAAAAAGTCTATTCACAGATAACCACATCATAACAGTCCTTTTTGTTTCTATGATGAGTCAACCCAACATCGAAGTGTCCTTTCAAAAGGGCGTATGTCTATCTGTAATTCGTTTTGAGATAAGCTCTTTCGAAACGATACTGTTCGTTTTATCGCAGGAAGGAATGCGAGAAGTTCAACATGGCACCGACCGTATCAGAGTCGTGGGCGCAAGCTGAAAAAGTTATCACGGAAGATTTGAACCTTTGGACGGTGATGAAAGACTACAATGAAGGTATTATTTGTAAATGTTTGCTTGTAAATTTTTTATGTAAATGTAACATTTTTGCGGATTTTGACAAAACATTCATCTTTAAAAACACCACCACCACTACCACCATCATCAGCCTATGATAGTCCACTGCTGGACGTAGGCCTCTCCTATCAACTATGCGTATAAACGCATTAGGAGGAAAATACCTATAATCGCCACGCTGGGCAAGCGGATTAGCGATCGCAGTGATGTGTCCAATATGATTACGCCGCTGCCCATCATCAATCTTTTAACAAATAATGGTCAGTGACACTTCAATCCCACGTTTAAAAACACACGAGGAAAAAATTAAACGGTAGACTATTAACACGTTGATGGACACTACTCTGAATTCTCAATTAATCGTCGTTAAGCCTACGTCTCGAACGCCTATAGGCGTACTGTCCCGCAAAGTGTTAAGTATTTCAAAAGTGATTTCCGTTGAGCTGAAAAAAAAATACTATGTGATTTTTTAAGGTCATTAAGGACAAACAATACTTATCGGCTTCCTAAGGTAGCAGACGTTTATCAATAAGGGGCTACATCTAAGTTACTATGTTATAGAATTTGAATCCATGGCGGAACAAGATTGGATCGTGTTCCAGAAGAAATTGCACCTGCTTGATGAGTTCGCGTCCAAATGGAGCTCCAAACTGGAACCTTACACCACAATTACTTTGTTTTTGAAGCAGGAGCTGGATAAGTATTCTGTAAGACTATGTTAATACGCATTTCTCGAACAGTTTGCACATAAGACTGACCGTTAAATGGCTATTTAAGATTTCTGTTCTGTATTGTCAATATTTTTGTTTCTTATTTCACACAATCAAGAAAACTCACTGTCTATAAAATTTGAAGTGTAATTAAAAAAGCATTCATAGAATTTTGTGTCGTTAAAAAATTGGTAATAAATAGGACAACAGTAACTCACGCCTGTCGCGCTAGTAATTGTATATTTTTTTTAAGAAACGCATATATCGCATCATAATTAGGTATATTTTAATTATGCATAGTTTGAGTTTCAAGTTCAAATATTCGTCATATTTAAAAACACGTATCCACTGACAAGCATACATTTTTGCTATAGACTCGTTAGACTCTATTGATACAATCTATGATATAAAATAAGAGTGATAGCTCGTAGTCACAACGGCTACGTAAAGTTATTTTTTTATGTAAATGTTACATAGGTATGTTTTCTTCTAGGATTTAACCACACTGCTAAAGTATCTCCGCGGTACCGAATTCACTGAGAGACATTGGCATGAAGTCTACGGTCTCTTAGAAATGGAGTATAAAAAACCGGACAATCTTCAAGTGAAGGACCTTTTGAGCGCTGCTACCAATATAAAGAGACACATCAAACTTTTGCAGGTAGGATTTTTGAGATGAAAATGAAGCTGTAGTGAGACATATTAACATTTTGACAGATATATTGACAAGTAATTGCTGCAAGTTTTGAAATAAAGTCATATACAAAAAAGATGCAAATACGGGCTACTCACTCTTAACCACAGTTGCATCTTGCAGCAATAACTTGGAAATGTAATCTCAAGGTGCATTGGTCATATCATATGAAGGTGCATTCAGACCAAACGAGCATTCGCTATTCTATCCCCCCACTCTACGAAATTCGATCGTTACACAAAACGTGATTCGTTGATTTCGTTGAGAGGGGGATAGAATAGCGAATGCTCGTTTGGTCTGAATGCACCTTCATATGACCATTCGGGCTCTTGCTACAATGCACGTATTATTTACGAATGGCTAGCGGAATGTGTTGGGGATGGCAGTAAGCGTTTGGACAAAAGACAAGCTATAGCCTCTTCGGCCGACGGGATGCGATTGTCTCATTCATGCTAGATGAGGCTACAAAAAACTATTGTTACTACGGTGTCATTGACTGATAGGATACGGTTATGTATTCGGAGAAAGTGTTAATAATTATAGCTTAAGTTTCATTGTCTTTTGTATCGCTTGTTTTAATATTTTAATTAAAATGTGCTTTGTAAAGCATTGAATGTAAATCTAATTGAATTTCTGGTACATAGTGCAAAAAATTCTGCTCCCCCAATTACGTGCACTTCGGAAGATCTGGCAAAATCTACTACCCGAGGAATAGAAGTGGCAAGACACTGGCAGAAAATAATTTAGTTAATAATTTATATCATTTGATCCCTTTACACGAAGAAGAAGAAGTGCAAAAAATACAATGTTGAAACTTTATATACCTTGTTGTTGTATACTGGCAATTTTTTCCGCAACTCGACATCAAACGTGCCTATTTTGCGTGATCCGCTGGCTCAGTACTTGTTGGGGACTTCACATACACCCTTGAATTTCTTCGCAGATGTATGCAGGTTTCCTCACGATGTTTTCCTTCACCGTAAAGCACCTGTGAATATCAAATGATATTTGCTATATACGTTTTATGAAAAACTCATTCGTACGAGCCCGGGATCGAACCCACCTCATACTTTACAAACCATATTTAGGAAAAATCAATTGTGACAGATATTGTTTACTTTTTATCTTAGTACTTACTTAATTACTTGAAAACTTCTAGAAAATTAGCGCCAGCGCTTCCAACGAGGCGGCGATCCGAAGCGCGCTAAACGAGCTAGAGTTATGGTTCGCGGGCGCGCGGCTTGTTGTCACCTACTACAGTGACAAAGCTAAGCGCTCTGTAGCCATCGTCAAGGACTACAAGGAGATACTGACTAAGGTGCGTTCTATCTATTGTACTGTCCTACCCTTCAACTATACATAGAGACACTATTCGGTTAGACATCACAAATGTTTGAGTGATGACTCAGTCTGAAGAGCGCTGAACGAGCTAGAGTTATGGTTCGCGGGCGCGCGGCTTGTTGTCACCTACCTACAGTGACAAAGCTAAGCGCTCTGTAGCTATCGTCAAGGACTACAAGGAGATACTGACTAAGGTGCGTTCTATTTATTGTACTGTCCCAACCTTCAACTATACATTGAGACACTATTCGGTTAGACATCACAAATGTTTGAGTGTCTTCACTCAGTCTGAAGAGCGCTGAACGAGCTAGGGTTATGGTTCGCGGGCGCGCGGCTTGTTGTCACCTACTACAGTGACAAAGCTAAGCGCTCTGTAGCCATCGTCAAGGACTACAAGGAGATACTGACTAAGGTGCGTTCTATCTATCGTACTGTCCCAACCTTCAACTATACATTGAGACACTATTCGGTTAGACATCACAAATGTTTGAGTGAAGACTCAGTCTGAAGAACTCTGAACGAGCTAGAGTTATGGTTCGCGGGCGCGCGGCTTGTTGTCACCTACTACAGTGACAAAGCTAAGCGCTCTGTAGCTATCGTCAAGGACTACAAGGAGATACTGACTAAGGTGCGTTCTATCTATCGTACTGTCCCAACCTTCAACTATACATTGAGACACTATTCGGTTAGACATCACAAATGTTTGAGTGAAGACTCAGTCTGAAGAACTCTGAACGAGCTAGAGTTATGGTTCGCGGGCGCGCGGCTTGTTGTCACCTACTACAGTGACAAAGCTAAGCGCTCTGTAGCCATCGTCAAGGACTACAAGGAGATACTGACTAAGGTGCGTTCTGTCTATTGTACTGTCCCAACCTTCAACTATACATTGAGACACTATTCGGTTAGGCATCACAAATGTTTGAGTGAATACTCACTTTGAAGAGCGCTGAACGAGCTAGAGTTATGGTTCGCGGGCGCGCGGCTTGTTGTCACCTACTACAGTGACAAAGCCAAGCGCTCTGTAGCCATCGTCAAGGACTACAAGGAGATACTGACTAAGGTGCGTTCTATCTATTGTACTGTCCCAACCTTCAACTATACACTATTCGGTTAGGCATCACAAATGTTTGAGTAAAGACTCAGTCTGAAGAGCGCTTAACGAGCTAGAGTTATGGTTCGCGGGCGCGCGGCTTGTTGTCACCTACTACAGTGGCAAAGCCAAGCGCTCTGTATTAGCTATCGTCAAGAACTACAAGGTGATACTCACTAAAGTGCGTCCTACTATACTGTCTCGACTTTCCACTTTTCTTAGAGATCCAGTACAAATGGGTTACAATTGTGTTAGATTGAAGGTCATAAATATTATATAACAAGCAATGAACGAACGAGAATTTCATTTCATTTCAACGCCCAGTGGCTAGGGCTATTGTCAAGGAAATAATACCAAACAAATTATGTATATACCAATACGTAGGATGCCCTGAAAATTTCGGGAATTTAATACTTAGGAACGTATATTTGACATGTGTTATACCTCTTTCTTACAAGCATGGTCTCATTATTCGAAAACACTGGCCACTTAGAAAAAAAAAACTATGTCCGATTTTCAATTGTTTTTTAAAGTCGTTGAGTCGCTGGTGAAAATGGAGCTGTCCCGCGAAAGTTTTAGAGCAATGATTTATTATGACTTTAAAAGTAGATTAACACAACAACAATGTGGAGACCGATTAACTATTGCTTTAAGTAGTGAAGCACCTTCAAAGACGACCATAATATATACAGGTGGTATTCGGAATTCCAACGTGGCCGTGTGTCTCTTGCGGATGACGTACGTGAGGGTCGACCGAAAACGGCCGTTACCGATCAAAACATCGATGTTGTTCGCCAACTGATAAAGGAAGATAGGCATGTTACATATCAGGAGATTCAGAAGACTAGGCATTGGAATGAGTCAGGTACAAGGTATTTTACAACAAGCGTTGGGCGTGCGGAAGTTATTTTCCCGGTGGATTCCTCACTTGTTATCTGACGACCAGAAAACGGTACGTGTCAATTGGTGCCGCAAAACTTTAAAAAAATTTAATGGAGGAAGCTCAAATGCCGTTTTTAGTATTGTGTCAGGTGACGAATCATGGATTTACGCATATGAGCCTGAATCGAAAAACCAATCTCGAGTTTGGGTTTACGAAGACGAACCGAAGCCGACAAAAGTTGTTCGTTCTCGCAGCACGATCAAAAAAATGGTAGCCACGTTTGTCTCCAAATCGGGTCACGTGGCGACTATCGCTCTTGAAGATCGAAGAACTGTCAATGCCGATTGGTATATAGGCGTTTGTTTACCGATTGTTTTTGCTGAACTGCGAAAAACTAACCCTAACCGCCGTATTATACTACACCATGATAATGCCAGCCCTCACACCGCTCAGAAAACAGACGACTATCTGAAGGGCGAAAACGTCGAATTACTGGACCATCCTCCGTACAGCCCCGACCTAAGTCCCAACGATTTTTTTACTTTCCCGATAATAAAGAATCGGTTGCGTGGTCAGCGTTTTCAGACCGCGGAAGAAGCAGTCGACGCTTATAAAATGGCCATTTTGTCAACCCCCACTTCAGACTTCAATAACTGTTTTAAAAACTGGTTTCAGAGAATGAAAAAGTGTATTAAACACAAAGGAGAATACTTTGAAAAACAATAAAAGTACTTTTATTTCATTAAAATGCGTATTTTTTCCGATTCCCGAAACTTTCAGGGCAACCTACGTACCTATCTT
The DNA here is from genome assembly GCA_025490895.1 of Thaumatotibia leucotreta. Taxonomy (NCBI): domain Eukaryota; kingdom Metazoa; phylum Arthropoda; class Insecta; order Lepidoptera; family Tortricidae; genus Thaumatotibia; species Thaumatotibia leucotreta. The sequence continues at coordinate 97,729 of JALPQI010000889.1, read as the reverse complement.
CCTAATTTTAAAGAATCAATAGGCTATTATGTCCAATAGGATATAAACAAGTGTTGTTTGCCTGAATATGATGTTTTTTTTGCATAAAATGCTACATGTCAAAGTCCCTATTGTAACAATTGTGACTGACCCGCTGACGGATCTACGATTGTAGGCGTATAGTATTCAATTCTTTGTCTATTTCATAAAAAAAAAGAACTGTGAAGCTACCACAATGCAATGACGGAATACGAGTAGGTAGCCTTTATTCGTCAGTCTCAACCCCCTACTCAATGTTGGCTTAAGTACTATTATACTGAAAAGTTAACAAACAGAATGGTCGTTGTTGTTGCTAATATGCGTTTACGGTTTTTTAGCCAAAACGACTAAAACCTTAGTAGTTTAAACAAGGCTACAACTGCTTACAAAGAAGGGTACCCGATGGTCGGAATCCGTTTTGATTGATTTGTATATACTTATGTTATAGAGTAGTCTAAAATAACAGACACGTATTTTTATAGCTCACTCAACTCAACATTGGGATGAATGTACTATTTATTTTCATATTTTATTGTTATTTTTTAGGCTGGCAATAGAACGCCCTAAAACAGAAAGTACCACTGTGTTCCTTCCCAGTAAGGAAGAAAAGACCCATTTTCTAATATTCCGCTCGTCAGTAAAAACAAAAAAAAGTAAACAAATCTAAAAACTTGCATTATGTCATATTCACGCACTTTTGGAATACAATCTTGGTTTTATCGCCAACTTAATACCGTAAACTCCTACAACATTGCACGGAAAGACATGTTTAAAAAAAATAGGTAACTCTTAAAGTTTACGTTATCTGTGATCTTGATTGTATTGCTAAGCTAATCTGAATTAAAATACACATAATATGTGTCCTTTATATTATAAAGGCTCAAAATACGCCAAACACGAATAGTTTGGTTAGTAGATTTAAAGTTTTAGTCTAAGTTGTAGCCAAAAGCTGCAACATTGCCCCGTTGATTATCTGTGGTAATAGAAGGAGTATCTAAAAATGGAAACCATTTGTAAGGTCATAACACGTACACGCGTAAACACGTGCCGGTTTGCGGTGTCACTCCTTCACCGTGGAAAATATTCCCACGCGTACTAAGAAATTCGGTAATTCCTTCATATGCCGGACTATTAAAAAGTGGAATTCTTTACCGGCACATGTGTTTCCGCATACCTATAAGTTGGGACCCTTTAAACGAAGCGTGAAAAAGCATCTAGCGGGCCAGCAAGGCGGTGGCAACTAACAGGTTACTGATTGTCTCCTGTTCGTTGCCGCCGCGATTTGGGCTCTACTTTTCACTTACGATCAGGTGGAGTGGAGCCACTTTGTTGTGCCAACATAAAAAAAAAACATCAAAGCCAAGGTGTCAATAGAAAATACAAAATAACTACTTAAGTATGTTTTTTACGACGTAGGCAAAGTTGTAACGTGTTCTACTACATTTCCATACATCCTTTCAAGAATAACGAGGGCGGATGCCAAATAAAAGAGACAAGAGTATTAGGACGAATTTAAAAAAATGACATAGTTTAAGTCTTGTTCATTTGAACATTAAAATTTTCTGCTTTGAGAGTACCTACTTAATATTGACAAAATAAAACTATTGAACAGTGACTACCCTACACCGGGCAATTTTGAGGCATGTATATTCAATCAAACCATTCTCAACATTGCCTCTCGTCATTCTGGCCTCAAATGGGCATGTTTACATGAAAGCCTGGGTAAAGCAACGAAAAGAGCATTGTTACTTTCCATTTCGAGAGAAAGGGACAATTCTATACGAGCCGTATATCACTGTCCCTTTCCCTGATCCTAAACTGAATTTAATTGGTACGTCATGGTAACCCCCCTGTACTCTGCAAGTGGCTATCACAAAAATGTTACCAGTAGTAACAAAAGTTTTGAGCATACCACAAAACCACGTTGCTGTATTCCAGGCGTTGACACCGGATTACCTGTGCTTCCTTGAAAATATAAATTAAATTGGGTAGCCAGATAAATTCTAAATTTTTTACTATTTTTAGAAGTAAAAAATAGATAATGGCTTAGTAGAAAATAAGTTGTTCCAAAAAAGGCAAACTTGTGGCAGGTTGGCAAAGTTGTAGCATTTTACGATACCTTACACCTTGAGTTCACGATACCATACAAAATAGCCAAGTTAGTGAAAATCTAAATCTATTGACATGCTTTAGTAGTAACTAAAAAATAACCGACTTGATTAATTGAATCAGGCGTTACTTTGCGGAAGTCCATATTCAAGGATGAACAATATTGCTTTGCTCTTCCGCGATACAGAATGTGTAATGGTGTCCACCAGACCGACAACATCGTCAACTCCTGATGATGCCTCGTAGAGAGGCAAAACACGTGTCGAGTATAGTGTTATTGGTGGTGGTTTGTTATAGTTATTTGCGTATTTATTTTTGCGGCGGGAGGGTGGGAAAATTAATTGCATGCAAAAAATACACAAGTAATTATAGCGGGTTACACTAATTAGCTACACATTCTGTATCGCGGAAGAGCAAAGCAATATTGTTCATCCTTTATAACCGACTTGGTTAAACGATTGATCTCAAAAGCCTCAAAACTTTTGCAGTGTAAGAACTGTGTTGCGAGACTCCCCAACTAGCAAAACAGTCATATAACATCGAGCTTACTCAGCTAATAAGTCGTATAAAAGTCATATAAACGCGAATTACACAGTACCTATCGTATAAAGCCAGCTTATACAGCAATATGTCGTATAAAAGTCATATAAATGCAAATTACACAGTACCTGTCGTATAAAGCCAACTTATACAGCAATAGCATAATAGTCGTATAAGATGTCATATACACGTTTATACGACTTTCTTATATGACTTAAGAGTCATATAAGAAGTTGCTGAAAAAGACACATTTATAAAACGCTTATATGACTATTTTGCCGAGTAGCAAAAACTTATATGGCTGACTTGTGACTTGTGAGAAAAAGTCGAGTAAATGTAACGCAGTTGCTATTATATGACTTAGCTTATATATTCAGCATCTCGACATCTTTTATGACTAAAGAGTCATATAAGATTAATGCTGAGTAACCTGCTTTTACATGACGCTTACTTGACTATTTGTCGAATAATTACATCTTATATGACCTATGCTCGAGTAAATGAAAAAATAATTGCTATTATAGAACTTTTTGGTTTCAGCTATTACTTTTATATGATTAACGTATATACCTGTAGGTGTCATGGCGCTTAAACCACTAAACTTGCTATATAAGAACTAATACGAAGCAGTTATATGATATGTTAATCGTATACATGTCAAAGTCAAAGTCAAAGTCAAAGTCAAATAATTCTTTATTCAAATTGGAATAGCAACAAACTCTTTTGAATCGTCTAGATATGAAAACTACTTCCGGTTCGAACCCTACACCGCTGACCCAAGAAGAACCGGTAAGAAACTTGGCGGGAATAATTTTTTCAAACAATGATGGTACATCTTACAACTAACATGCATTAAAAAAAAAACATAAAATTGATTTTAAACAAATTGAAATATAATAATAATAACAAGAGATGTAAAGTCTCTAAAAGTCACAACATTTATAAGTAATAATTTATAGAGAAGTAAGGTTTCTCTCCGAATAGGTATATAATAATAACATTATATAATGCACGTTTGGAGATGTACAAGGTCTCCAAGCGTAAATTATCGTAATTGAATGTCATGACTTTAACAAACTAATAATTAAATCCTAAATTACTCCCACGGTGTTTTATCATTCATGTAGTCTTGTGTACTATAATAAGCTTTAGATATAAGTTTACGCTTTACAAAATTCTTAAATTTGTTGACTGAAAATTCAGTAACATTTACTGGAAGTTTATTATAAAATCTTACACAATTACCCATGAATGATTTCCTAATTTTATGGAGCCGAGTGGCGGGTACTGCGAGCTTATGTTTGTTTAAATAAATAAATAAATATCTTGGGACATCTTACACAAATCAACCCAGTCCCACGGTAAGCTCAATTAAGGCTTGTGTTGTGGGTACCAGGCGACGATATATATAATAGATAGATACATATAGATACTTAGATACATACACAGCCATGACCAAGGAACAAACATTTGTGATAAATAAATACACAAAGAATGCCCTCGCCGGGATTCGAACCCGGAACCTCCAGCTTCGTAGGCAGGGTCACTACCAACTAGGCTACAGAGGCTGACGCTGACGTTTCTAGTATTAATATTATGTATGTCACAATTTTTCCTAAAATTGATAATATTTTTATGTACATACATAATATTCTCATAGATGTATTGAGAATACAATGTCATTATATTAATAACCTTAAACTTATCTCTAAGTGAGTCTCTAGGGCTCATTTTATATATCGCTCGAATAGCCCTCTTCTGCAGAACAAAAATAGTGTTAGTCTCTGAATTGGCAGCACTGCCCCATAATAAAATGCCATACGACATATTGCTATGAAAATAACTAAAATATACTAACCGAGCTGTATCGACGTCAGTTAATTGACGGATCTTGCTCACTGCAAAAGCTGCAGAACTCAGTTTATTCGAGAGATTAGATATGTGAGGACCCCACTGAAGCTTAGAGTCTAGTGTTATACCAAGAAAGACTGTACTTTCAACTATTTCCAATTCCTCACCTTTCACAAATATACTAGCCTGTTGATGTTTTACGTTACTTGTAACAAATTTAATACATTTAGTCATATAGTAGTTTCCTTTGTAATAATTAAAAATATTTATTTAATTTATATTGTAATAACTAATAATTAAAGTGGCGCGTTCATTATTTACTACTAAATATAGTATACTTTATCAGTAAAGTGGTATTCGCAATACATTTTCACCATTAGGTAGAATTTATAATGCCAATTATAACATGGTCATATATTACTTAGATAGCTCTACTGTCAAAGCATACTCAATGGCATTAAGTGATTTAATTTTGTTTACACCAGCTAGCACTAACAAAATTATATGCACGAGCAAGTTGTCAATCCGTCTTCTGTTTAGTTTCGCTGGACACTTTTATTCCACAAATTCGGCATATAAGTAGCAATTATATGATCAATAAATAACTAACTCAACGGTTATATGGCTCTTATATGATTAAAAGTCATATAAAAGCTATATAAGTCGCTATTATACAGCTAGTTAGCTATAAAGTGATCACGGCGATGATTATTATATGACTAGTAAGTGGTGGCAGTTTCAGTTAAATGGCTTTTATATGGCTAAAAAGCTGAGTAATATGGGCCCAAATCGCGTTATATAAACGTAATTATTACGTTTTTATGACCAATTTCATAAGCTAAAAGCCTGAATATGTTACGTTTCCGCGACGATTATATGACGAAATTTTGCTAGTTGGGTCGAACCTTTTTGGGGGTATATATTTATTCAGAATTGTGATTGGTCAGATCGAGGAACAGCAATGGGTGGTGTCATCCGTTAGCGGCGGCAGCGACGCGTGCGCGGCGTGGGACTCGCGCCTGCGCGCCGCGCGCCTGCTCGTGCGCGCCGCCAGCCATGCGCAGAGGAGGTAGGTCACGTGGTCCACTGTCCACGTCCAGCTAGGGCCAGCAGTGGGGGGTGGCAGCCGTGAGCGGCGGCAGCGACGCGTGCGCGGCGTGGGACTCGCGCCTGCTCGTGCCGCCAGAGGAGGTCGGTCACGTGGTCCACTGTCCTTGTCCAGCTAGGGCCAGCAGTGGGGGGTGGCAGCCGTGAGCGGCGGCAGCGACGCGTGCGCGGCGTGGGACTCGCGCCTGCTCGTGCCGCCAGAGGAGGTCGGTCACGTGGTCCACTGTCCTTGTCCAGCTAGGGCCAGCAGTGGGGGGTGGCAGCCGTGAGCGGCGGCAGCGACGCGTGCGCGGCGTGGGACTCGCGCCTGCTCGTGCCGCCAGAGGAGGTCGGTCACGTGGTCCACTGTCCTTGTCCAGCTAGGGCCAGCAGTGGGGGGTGGCAGCCGTGAGCGGCGGCAGCGACGCGTGCGCGGCGTGGGACTCGCGCCTGCTCGTGCCGCCAGAGGAGGTCGGTCACGTGGTCCACTGTCCTTGTCCAGCTAGGGCCAGCAGTGGGGGGTGGCAGCCGTGAGCGGCGGCAGCGACGCGTGCGCGGCGTGGGACTCGCGCCTGCTCGTGCCGCCAGAGGAGGTCGGTCACGTGGTCCACTGTCCTTGTCCAGCTAGGGCCAGCAGTGGGGGGGTGGCAGCCGTGAGCGGCGGCAGCGACGCGTGCGCGGCGTGGGACTCGCGCCTGCTCGTGCCGCCAGAGGAGGTCGGTCACGTGGTCCACTGTCCTTGTCCAGCTAGGGCCAGCAGTGGGGGGTGGCAGCCGTGAGCGGCGGCAGCGACGCGTGCGCGGCGTGGGACTCGCGCCTGCTCGTGCCGCCAGAGGAGGTCGGTCACGTGGTCCACTGTCCTTGTCCAGCTAGGGCCAGCAGAGGGGGGTGGCAGCCGTGAGCGGCGGCAGCGACGCGTGCGCGGCGTGGGACTCGCGCCTGCTCGTGCCGCCAGAGGAGGTCGGTCACGTGGTCAACTGCTTTAACCTCCTGCCGCCCAGAGGCCTATTAAAAGGTCTCCTCAAACAAATGAAATCCCATTCTATTTCCTGCACTATTAATTCAAAATTCACTAGTAATTTTTATTGCCTGAGCGGCAGGAGGCTAGCCAAGATGCCATTCTGCAATCGTATACGATAAGTGTAGTAATAAATGTACGAGAATGACAGATTCGAACGAAAAGTCACGTGACTATTTCCATACATGATTATGGTCACGTCGCTTACCGTAAACGATTTCAGAATGGCATCTTGGATTTAATAGAAAAATGGCCTACAGCCGTGGGTGATGTCGTGTTGTGTGGTTCACGGGTTGCACCAACTACACTTCACAAGTCGATCAACTTTACTCAGCGGATATTTATGAAACTTCCCATACAATAAAGTTTAGCGAATTATTTGACGCTGACTGACGGATTGATGCAACCTACCCTTAATTTCTAGCTAACTAGCTTGTCACTCTGCTAAACCCTGCTTCTATCCGCAATTGCGCATACCTTTTTTTTAATTTGCCGTTTTTTTCTATTGTCAGGCTGGATGACCAGAGTATATTTTATTTATATTTTTACATATTTGGCGATATGCTCTATCTACTCGTATAGTCTTATCTATAGGAACAGTCTGCAATATTGTAGACTAAATCGGAACGTGCTGCATTTTTTCTGGTTACCTAGTTGATGACTACTTTACACGCATTCTATATTTATATACATGCGTCGTTTGCCATCGTGTTTTGATAGAAAATGCAAAGACTAATTATATGCAAAACTATTACTAAGCTCTGAAATCGAATTCGAGATCAAAAATGTAAACAAATCTATGACAATGACATGACATTACAAAATCAATATTAAAGTGACATTCCAGGGGTATAAAACGTTTTATATCGAATATAGTTTTTAACGCCTTTGTAAATTAACGTCGCCTTTTGAGATTGTTTTTTTATTTTATTTTATTTATATCTACACTTACAACTGTCCTTACAGGTACTAAACCTAAGACAATGTTTTATGTGTAGATGTAGATACGCGAAAGTCAAAGTATGTTCGATACACAAAGTATCACAATCGTTAACATATTTTTGAATATGACAATCAAAACATACGGCTGTGTGTCTTCGGTTCCTGATTACAAAAATAAAACCTAGAAAATTTGCTAGAATTATGTAAATAATTAACATAATCAATGTTTGAAAACGAATGTCGTGTTACTTTAATCTTTAGGATAGTCGGGGAACGAATTCCATTCTTCATCTATAGTTAGCTCTTTATTTGATTTTTGTAGTATATAGTTATGAATGCGAACCCTCTTAAATGGTTCTTAGTGTAGTTACCGTATTAAATTACGAATAAATTAGTTATTGTTATAACTGCGAACCAAATGTTTAAGATTTCTTGTCATTGCCAGTAGTATAAAATAAACACCTTACATTTTATTAAAAGTAGCGAAATATATCATTAAAAAAATTATATACATATTTCGCTTAATGTTTTGTATTAAAAATTTGTAAAATATGTATTTAAAAATTCTACGTACAGTCGAAGACAAAATAAGGGGTATACAAAAACGTTCAAAAATATGTCCCAGTGCACTCTAATTCTGTGTAATAAGAACGTCGTAACATATTTATGAACGATTACTTTCGATACTTATTTTTGCACTTGACTGTACCGTCAGTGACTGTAAATACGCATTTCTTATAAGTATTTTAATGATTTTAGATTACCCACCTCTTGTGATTATTTTTTTGTGGTGGTATCCCATTTGTTTACATTTTTGATCTCCAATTCGATTTCACATCTTAGTAACAATCAGTAATTGCGTTAGTTATTGTACCGACGGTTAAATTTGATTTAAAATATTATATACAATTTGTATAATACAGTAGAATCCGGTTACAACGACGTCGAAGGGACCGGCCATATTACGTCGCACTAACCGGAAGACGTACTAAACGGACGGAATTTTTTAATTTCATTAATTTCAAATAGGTAGGTACATATACGTATAACTGTCTACATTATGTTACGGTACATTTCGGATCGGAGGGAAAAAAATATTTATTTGTTTTACGTACATATGTATATAAAAATTTAGAATAAAAACGAAAGTAAGTATTAATCATTTAAATATAATCATTATACATATATTATGTAGTTTTTTCATAAACTTAATCTTAATTATGTACCTACTTTAATGTTAAATTTAGGATTTAACAAAATACATGATTGTTCTTGTACATACGATACCACACAAAATATAATTTTAGCTTGAACCACTGTAAGAGTGCCGAATCAATCTCTTCTTGAGATGAACCCCTCACGTGTTTAGGCTTTAAAACATTTGCATTGAACAAAGATTCTATTTTGTGTTTGTTTTGTTGATTGTAGATATTGTCGAATGAGTTACGCCGAACTCTTTCGCAATCGTTACATTGGACTCGCCAGCTTCTAAACGCTGTATTTACTTTTTTCTTCAATGAAAAAACACTTTCGCTTTGTACAAGCCATTTCCGTATGCGTACTCACTCTTAACCGACAAATTACTAACGTAAATACAAACGGTACAAAACAATCACATATAGGGTCGAGATTGCTTCTTACCCACATTTATTTTGTAAATATATATTTAAACAAACGTCGCGTCGTCGTTCTAACCGGACAAGTTTTGATGAAATTCCGTTGCTAAAAGCAATCAGTCGTTCTAAGCGGAGTCGTACTAAACGGGTGAAGTTTCTTAGTGGCTTGTATGAGAACCAACCGTATGCCTATATTTACGTCGCTAAAAACGGCTGGTTGTTGTAAGCGGAGTCGTACTAACCGGATTCTACTGTATTTACTATCTTAATTTTACTCGAGAGTGGAATATCCTACAAATGACACACTTTAGTAAATAAACAGAACACCAGTTAAATCTGGGTACAGTAACACACAAAGGATTCGCGCATCGTCGATGACACGTGTGCACCAGATGGCTTACGACCGCTCGACGCCTTTGCGAATATTCAGCGTTGTTACGGCGTTTTTATTTCGTCATTGTCGTGTTGGCAAGTATTGTTGACCAGGGTCGCGTTTTATACATTTTACAATTTCGCTGTTTACCTCTCTAACGCATAATACAGGCACAACGCACGCACGTATTGGCTAGAAAGAGAGGCAAACAGCAAAATTGTAAATTGTAACTTTATAAAACGCGACCCAGACGAGTACTTTTATACCACTTTCGAAAAAGGAAGTGTTTCTTTTTATCCCTTCGTCTGGCAAGCTCCCGCTGCGGGAATGCTTATTTGGATTTTAATTAACTGACAGAAAGTTGAACTTTCAGCAACTTCAATGAAATTAAGAATGTTACTAGATATCTCCAAGAACTGTGAACCGATATTTTTTTTTATCCCGTGATGGTCTGTTAGGACCAAGTTGGGGTGGAATGATGGTGTCTTGGACAAATCGGTTGAACTCGGTTTTTTTTCTGATTTTATTTGTAGACATAATTCAACACCTGGGTGAATCAACTTTTTTTTGTCCGTTATTGCCATGGTTACGGGTTATCTATCATTTATTAATAAGGATGTTTTATTAACAATGAAGATTAGAAATAGTAGAGTAGTTGTAGACAAATTTAACCACTCATTTGCTTTTGGTAACTGTGGTTACCAGCCTGCTGTCACTCTTATTTTACATAGGAATAAAGCTCAATCAAGATTTCAAAGCAAATGAGTGGTTATGCTTAGGTATACGTACAGTCACGGACTTTAATTGATAGACCACTTGTCACTGTGCGTATTTTAGCCGTGTAATGCAAATCGGGTTTAGTCGCTTTTACTCGTAAATTCTAATAAAGGAAGTAAAGTCATCGTATAACAGAAGAGCAAAAATTATATTTCTATCTTTATCATTGTGCGTTTATGAACTGTCACTAAGGTTCGAATCTCTTAATTAAAATGTTAAATGGCGAACTTGACATTACATTCAATGCACTTAGCTTTATAATTAGGTATAACTTTTCTTCGGAAGGTGACATTACCATGGTTACGTAATAACAAAAAAGTTTAACCAATAATAATTGATCCATATTTATCCGGAAGCTAACGTTACTATAGTTACGTTATAACATCCGCTTTAGTCCTGAGACGTCAATCTAACTTCAGAGCCCAGATGGTAATTTAACTGCTAAGCTGCTATGTAGGAATTTTCGTTCTCTTTCCTTTTAACGGCTGTCTTTGTCAGATATTTTTTCAAAGTTAGAATTTCAGTCAGAAACTATCAAGTCTCTATTAAACATTTGTATGGCTACTGACAGATTATAGGATTATGATAGACTGTCAAACGTCTATCTACCATATTTTCACAAAGGTTACATAAGTATTCAACTAACGTCAACTAGGAGCTGTGACGAATTATAAAAAACAGCAATAGCATTTTGTCTCTGTCAATGAAAAAAATAATCTAAAATTGCCCGATAACATGATATGGCTATTTATATAAATATCTTGACTTGAAAAAATACCTCGCCTATTAATGTAATGTCAGATAAATCATGGCATCCGATTTGAAGAAAACATGGTTAAATTACTAAACGGTTTTAGACAAATCTATGAAGAACTGTCGTTATCCAGTTTACTCTAGGAACAACGACATCTAGCGTCTAATAATGGCCGATGGCTAATCCTTAATTTTCGTCGACGAAGGAATTTTTATTATGTCAACTAGTTTTGACATACTTAAATTTTGACGCAACAAAGATTCGTATTTCACTGACATATCATCGGGGAACATCGGTCATGTCGCGATCGTGCCTACTAACGAAAAATACCGAACCCATAATATTACACGACCAAATTGCATCCATTGCCAAGAGGTCTATCAATTAAAGTCCGTGACTGTACTGAACCTCGCAACTCTGACATCACTATTTACATAATAATGACGTGATGCAGAATTGTAGTGTTAGTTCAGAGATGATCATTATTATTTTTAACCGATTTAGCGTCTTTAGACAGATGCCACCGCGGACAGTACCATATGTACCCGCCAGCAATACAACAACAATATCAGAATAAAAAAGTCGTTGACTATTCGTTTAGGAAAATTGATTGCCGCAGTATCATGCTATTCCGCTTGCCCAGCGTGCCAATTTTGCGCGTTTACCGCCTAAAGGTCTAAACCCACTAGACCGTACCATACCTTGACCGTAGCATGAACGTGTCAGACAAAAAAAAATATATTTGTATTGAAAAGTATGAGACGGTGTTGGCCGGCGCCGGAACGTCCTAGTGGGCATAGTCTCATACTTTTCAATACAAATAATGTGGGTTTAGATCTTAATGTGTCCTGTCCATACGCATACTAAACAGTTAAGGCCCACGTCTAGCAGAGGTCTGAGACAGGCTGATGATGATGATGACTCCGTAGAGGTATATCTGTGAAAATAAACAATTTCACTGTATTTAACTGTAAAAGTACCAGTGCTAAATGTCAAAGTTATAAAGCTTAGACTTGTTTAAAATAAGTAAGATTTTTCGATATCCAAATTTAAACCTTGTCACTTTGATATAAAGTGCCCATGTCGAAAACTAGTGCAGTGTCGAGTACAGGTACCTACTTTACTACATAACCGACGACACAGACATTTTCATAATATTACGGGCACAATTCTTGGGACTCTAACTTGACACTTGACAACATAACAAGATGACGACAAAATTGGATGTCTGCCACAGCTTCTGCTAGCATACGTAGCATTTTGTCTTACCCCATTCAAAAAACCGTTTCATCTTATCTTAACTTACCTCATTAAAATCAATTGAGATGTAAACTGAATGAGTGCAAATTAAGCGAAATAATTAATATATTCAAAATAGAAATCTATTAGGATTACCTTCTGTCTACTTAAAGATGAGAAGCTCTGAAGTTTATACCGTCAGCCCAGAATCGACACGAGCGTGAGTTTATACGTAACTACTTAATCTGCCTCGATAACACAGGTCGACGGCCTGAGATTTTAATAGCAACGTGATACAGCTTCCAAAATTAGGCAACAGGCTGTTAACTTATCTCGCATCCTACATTTTTAATCACCCTCTTGTATATCTATCCGGGATATAACCGTATTTATAAAACGGTTTAAAATTCGATTGTTAGTTAATAAAGATGGAATCCTTTCATTTAGGCACATTGCTGGCACTTGTGTATCTTGGCAAATATGAGAAATATTACTACCTGTTTTAACTATATAGGTACACCAGAGTAAGCAATGAACTAAAAAGTGAAAATTATTTGTGTCAAAAAATTCGCTGTGACCATGTTGTTGAATTTCTTTCAGAATTATACTATATTATACTAATTATAATTAACCACCATCTTACCACCGATCATAATCCAATCCAAAATCTACATCACATCCGAAACCAGAGCATAAAATGGTTGATAAACATAGGGAAAAATACTATAATAACATGTCTTGATCTTCGAAGACCCAGTGCAAAGCTTTTGTGAACTTGGATATTGTAACTTAAGAATCATGACGATTAATCAGTTTAACTGTGTGATGCGCTACATTTTCATATTTTCTATAAAATGTATATTTAATATGAAGGGTAAGCGAGGCTATGTGAAAATTCAGGCCAGGGAAAATGTACGCACGTTTCACAACCAGGCATGATCTTACCATAAAGTACGTATCGGGTGGTATCGGTATGTACAAATCCTACAATAGTCCCTTCGAAGAAACCATAGCTTCCCACGATTATCCGCCGCGTACAAACGCGCACTCTCGAACTCGAGCCGTATATGGCTTCGTTATTTTATTAGTCTTAAACCGATGCGCAGGCACGTTAATACGATTGCGGCGTCCTTTCTGTAGGTATCTTATTAACAAATACGTTATAGACTGATTAGCAATTTGTGCACTATTGATAGCTTGCCATGAGTTACCAGTTATAATTCTAAGACAAAAACGTGGGGCAATGAGCGTCTAATATTCTTCACCATCAGATTATGACTCGATCTGTGTTTTTTTGTGTGCAGGTTTTTTTTGGTACTGCTACTGAATTCCTTGAGACGGCCACACCACCTTTTGCTTTTGGACTTGTAGTAGAGACTTAATAGTCTTATTCTTTTTTCTTCATTGCTTCTCACGAAATCGTAGAGTAAGTTGAATAATTAGGTGAGATTCTTGTCGAGTCAATTTGGAGATTTTTGGAAAAGGCCCAATAATTGAGTAGTTTGACTTTGTTTTATACTAGTAAATAGCATGAAACAAACCTATATGTTAAAATACTTATGCAAATTATTTTGTTGCGTTTTTTTAATAGGTACAGTGATTCAAGATAATGCTGGGTCGCTAAACTGCGATATTTTGCATGTGCAGCGTTGAAACCCGATACAGCAGACAGGGATAGTGTCGACTACGTGTTTTGGCTTCCGTCGACGCAGTAACGCGTGGAACCATTATACGACACAGGCGGGTTTATTGCACACTGTGTTACAGAAGGGTTAACTAACAGAGCGACCATTCCATACAACTATCGGTTGCAGAAAATTATTAATTTGACCGTAGGGTAAATTTCACCTATGCCAGGTTTCGATTAAACTAACGGGCATAAGCTGCAATTCCGCAATTCATCACGTCACTTGTTAGTCCTAAATCTTGACACCCAGCTACAGATTTCGCTCTAAAACGTAAATGTTAAATCTAAAGAACTGTTTATCATTAAGGGTCGGATAGATGTGGGAAATTTTACAGATTCTGTCAAATTTCCCCATTTCGCGCACTTCACGCACACTACCTCATTTTATCGAGCGGGGTCATTGAACCTTGGTGATTTTTTTTATGAAAGCGGCCGAGTTTGTAATTTATCACTACCTCTTTTGAAAAATTACACTTGTCAAAGTACTAGATGGTAAAAAGATAGAGAGGGATAGATTTTATAAGACTATCCTTGTCTTTTCGAGTCGTCTCAATGAAATGCAAAAGACAGATTTAATAGGAAGAAGATAAAATGAGTGTTTTAAATCGACACGAGCTAGGAATTTCCTTTTCACACGTGTATCATACGACGTTTTTCAGTACAGATGGCCCTCTGAAGTTTCTACCTGATAAGAAATGAGCCATTTCTCGCACTAGTGCGGCAAAAATCTGTACTAAAAATGGATTTTCAGTACAGATCAATCAATTTGTTACAGTCATCATCAAATATATCTGAACGACCACGGCACTCAAAAATATCTGAGCATGCACACGAACGCCATGATAATAGCGGCCTGCTCAGATATTTATGAGCACCCTGGCCGCTCCGCTATATCAGATGGTGACTGTACAGCATCGTATTCTGATTAGGAAATAGTAAGAGAAAAAAAATCCGCGTTAGAACAAAATGGCTTGGTTCGATACTCCGATAGTATGCCTGTTTGAACAACTGGTTGTAAGGCAAGCCATTAGTCCACTATAATAAACAAAAATCTATTTTTCTGATCAGAACACGATACTGTTGAATATAGGCCCTAAGTATTCACTATCAGCAGCTTTTCGTAGACATTCAACTTTCCCACCGCTGTGTGTTCCAAACGCACAAGAGTCCACCAACGATTGCAGTGCCAACGACGCACATTTGCGAGTCCATACTAATTTGATATACACGGTGCTCGTTAGCATTCCGAAAGATTTTTATGCTGAATTCCTGACCACATTTAGAGTCTTTAATGTTATATAAAATTTCCTGGATTCGGCTTGGTTTCAGAGATAATCAACCATTTTTCGAAATAAGTTTTTCGACGTAACTCGTCATTTAACTTCTTTATGATTACAATGCCACCACAATGTGTTCTAATATTACCACACCTTTTGCCTGACAATCAAAAAATACGAATAGACTTGACGAAATAACCTGTATCTAAAAAAACAATTGAAATAAATAATTTAAACAAATTGTTGTTATGACACAGTACTGGAAATGTTAAGAAGTATTCAAAAAGACTAAAAAAAAGAAAAAAAAATTTTTTTTTGGTGGAATTGACTTTTGTTCTCATAATATTTTATGTTTATTTTGATGCCTATAATGCACAGTTAAAATCTTTCGCAATGCTCGCGAGCACCGTGTATGTATACAGAGGTAAATATTCTAAATTTATTTATTTTTTCTATTTGGAGATTATTAAGAAGTTAAATATACCTGAACAATTGTTTGATGAGATTAATAAGTGTATAGATGCACAATCTCTTATTTTCGTATATTGAAGAAAAAACCCGATTCTATCTTCTCCACAACTCGCTTCAGTGCAATGGTGAAGTAGTTTCCGTGAAAAGCCTAATGAATGGAATTATACATTACATTTGTATAATTATTAATGTGACTTACCAGCAGTTATCAGGTTTAAGGGAGCTTATTTTACTAAGTACTGATTTTTCAATCCCCAGATAACAGTAACTGTCAAATAAATGTTAGCTTTATCCTTTTTTGACTGATGACCAGCGATAAGGATGGTAATACTTTTAACTGACGGATACTTTTAACTGAGGATTGAAAAATCAGCCCTAAATTAAATTGCATTCTTTATAAAAATAAAAATGCACATAGGTAAAACATTAAGGCATTTATTATATTATCTTAAATGGTAATCAGTAGTTTATTTCAAGAATTACAATTACAACTGTAAATTGAAGAATTACAATTACAAGAAAAAAGTAGATTTAAAAAAAAAATATTACATTTACTAATTTAAATATTAGATGTCATATAGGTACTAAATAAATAAACAATATCGAAGTTTACCAACGCCAGAGGTGGAATTTGGAGAGTCGTCCTTAGTTTTGCGGTTGTTGCCTAAACCACTCGGCCACTCCAGTTGTTTAAGCATCAGCCACGAAAGCTGAGGACGTTGGGTTCAAATTCCACCTATGGCGTTGGTAAGCTTCGGTATTTTTTCTGTGGTATATGGCATCAAATATTTAACTTTATATAGGTACATCGTAGTGTTACTACCTACTTAAAAAAAAAATAACTTAAAAAATATTTTATAAAATAATTTGAGTTGTTCCACAAAAATTGTAACCGTTATAATGGTGGGACCAGAATATAACTTAAAAAATCAACTTCAAATATAACTTTGAAAAGAGGTACTTTTTTTACAAAAGGTACCAAATAGTACCAATTCAGTACTAAATAATGCAATATGAATCGACAGAATTCAGGACCTGGTTCCGCCATTATAACGTTATAATGGCGGGACCAGACTGATTGAATATAACTTTGAAATTGAAGAGGTACAAATTATTTTACAACTGGTACCAAATAGTACTAATTCAGTACTAAATAATACAATATGAATCGATCGAATTCAGAATCTGGTACCGCCATTATAACGGTTACCAAAAATTACATTTAGTTTCGCACGAGGTATCATTGTTATTAATAATGTTATTATTATTACACAAGGTACATTTATAAATATTACATTATGTTGTGGAAATAAAGTAATTTTCCATAACTAGCTACGGCGGCTTCGCATGGGCGGAATACTGCTACTAAATATACTATTGTTCATTAATTATGCAGCCCCCCTATTGAATAATTATCTAATCTATCTGGTTTTGATAAAAACGTCGAGAGCATTTTGCATTAACCATAATAATAGCGGGACCTGATCCTGAATTCGATCAATTCATATTGCATTGTTTTACGTTTTGTGAAAAAATAGTACCTCTTCTATTTCTAAGTTATATTCAAAATAATCTGCAATTTTGAAAAGAGAGTACCTATCTTTGTAGTTTCTATTACCTGTCTTTGAAGTATACATATATGGACTCATTGTTGTTTTAGCTCTGAAAAGCAAATTAAGATTTGTTCTAAATTTTTATATCTAGTAATAAGTCATGCTGCGTCTCCTATTTGAAAAGATCCATTTTAAAAATAAATTTCAAGTGCAATTGGTTGCAACCGTACTTGTGAATAAAAAAATAAAAAATATAATATAAATATACACAGTTTTTATAGACGAACTTCATTACCATTGACAATGATAAAATTGCCACCAAGTGGATGCCGCAAACTAGGCGGGGACGAGGCAGGCCCAGGCGGAGATGGCAGGACGACCTGGACGCCTTCGCCAACAATTGGCCAGACTTGGCACCGAACCGGGAGCTGTGGGTGTGGAGATCTGAGGGAGAAACATTTGCCCAGCATTGGGACACGTCTACAGGCTAGGAAAAAAAATCGATCCTGTTTCTGTTCAGGATCAAAAGCTTGTATAGACCCAAAAAAAGTTTTCGTCTAGAAAAGCCGCAAATCGAGATTTAAAATCCCCATACAATTTGTATGAATGTTAAAATAACTAACTTGTGTCGAAATGTACATTTCGACACAAGTGCGAAAAACATGAAATCCGAAACGAGTGACACGACCGATAGGGAGTGTTTTAAATCGACACGAGTTACGAATTATTTTTTGCACGTGTCTCCTACGACGTTTTTTAGTACAGATACAGATCCGAAGTTTCCTTCCTCCGAAGTTTTGGACCTGACGTAAAATGACCCACTAAAATACACCATACACCAAAAAATACACCATCTGTACCTTCAAAAAAATATTTTTTCACGCTTAATTTTTTTATGTTAATCGATTCCATTCGTATCCAGTACCAATAGTTTCTCAGGGGTCAACAATGTGTATAAAAAAGCCAAAATTTCAAGAAAACTGTTTTCATAGTTACATTTACTATGGAAAAAAAGTGAAAGTTTAATTACATCATATGTCACGATAATTATACCTCCTATGCTAAAGGACAATAATACTGTGTGGAAACATTAGCTACATTCATTATCTCGATTTGCGGCTTTTCTAGCCGAAAAATTTTTTTTGGTCTCATACAAGCTTTTGATCCTGAACAGAAACAGGATCGATTGGCATTAAAAAAAGTTTTCACGACACTGTTCGTAAATGTGGTGATTGTTTGTCTAAACACAGTACGGAAAGTTGCCTATAGACGTATGGCTGTCAAGTGTCAAATTGTGACAGCTGTAGAGCTGTACATCTATGAACGTCACGAACAGTACAACAATGTTGAACGTAAACTAAAAGGTCATATCTAAACACGGATTTCATAGGTAGATACGATGTTTTGAAAATTATTTCAGAGAAATTTTCTCGGACTGCTTTTTTAATTTTTGTGGCACAATATCATGGCGTTCAGCCACATAAAAATGTGACTAATTTTTAATAATTATAAAAAATGTGTTTTATTTCCTCACAGTTGTCGTGAAAAGCACAATGTTTAGCCTCGGCTAAAAGTGCAATAGATGAACTCGTACTATCGAAGGCCTCCCAAAGGGTCGGCCTCCAAACAAACTCGTTCATCTAATGCTTACTTACCAGCCTCTACAACAATGTACTATTGTTAAAAATGACAATTTTCTCGCAACCTGTATGATTTTCCTAAAATCAGTAAACGCCAATTTTCACTAATTTAAAATCGAGGAAGGTCATATAAGACCATTTTCGCATAGCTACTCTGGATCTGGTAGCTGCCCTCTCTAACTCAAAAATAATTTCTACCCTGTCTATATATTACCTATATATAAAAAAATAATACTTATACTTGCAAATGAAAATATTAGGGGTTTATATACCATTTGCGGGTTGTAACTCACATACCTTATTTTCTTTCTTGGCATAAACGACGTCAGTGTTCGTTTATTTCTTTTGTTCCCCACTTGAACAAAGCTGAAAACTTAGGAAAAAAAGTGTTAAAAAAATCATAAGAAATTAGATTTCACTCAAGAAAGACCAACCGACCTAACGAAATAATGGTAAAGGGTCATTCCAGGTGAAATCAACAAATCGAGTGTGCTGCATGGTTTCTGATTTGAATGAAAAAAATGGAGGATTCTTGGTGGCAGAAGTGCTGAACTACCACCAGTTTTCTTTTTATCTTTTAGTTTCCAAGTTTTGCCCTTGCAAAATTCAGAGTGGGGTCAAATTTCTAATTGTGGAAAAACAGACATAACTTTTTTTTATATAAAAGGTAACGAAATAATTATTACTTTGTCATTTTATTTTCAATTGGTTCTTGAGCCAACCCTGATGCATATCAAATATAATTTTACTCTAAAAAATAAAGTACTTGCCGTGTTCATCTTGTACAATAAATATAAATGTGTTAGAGCAACTACTTGTAATAGATAAATATAAATGAAAATTGAGACGTTCGTAAATGCTCATGTTTGACTCTAAAAAAATCAATGTGGAAGATGAAATATTTTCTTTATTTTAATCATAAATTATAGATGACATCTTCTTTAATTAAATTTGGAAAAAAAAATGTTATTTTGCCTATTTTCGGAAATCCGATTTTTTAAACTGCTCACCTAGTGCATTTTTTCTCTTGTTATATTTATGCAGATTAAAATATAAATATGACCTTCATCTTTTAAATGCCTATGAATTCAATGAGAAAATATTGAATTAAATCCAGACAGTTGAAATTGACCGTATACACCATGCCCGTTAATGAACCCAAAAAAATTTTACCACGTATTTCTAACTGCATTTAGAAAATATAACGACAAAGTAATAATTATTTCGTTACCTCTTATTAAAAAAAAGTTAGGTCTGATTTTGTACAAGCAGGAATTTGACCCCATTCTTAACTTTGAATGGGCAAAACTTGGAAATTAAAAGATAAAAAAGAAAACTGGTGGTTCAGCACTTCTGCTACTATGAAATATATCCTCAATTTTTTTCATTCAAATCAGAGACCTCCTCCTGTTCCTCGCTATAGTGAGGGGAAAAGTTTTGTGTTACACACGAGTGCAAATGTATTTTACTTCTCGTAAGTTAAAACACTTGCTACGCTCAGGTTTCTGTTTTAAAACCACTCGCTTCGCTCGTGGTTCAACTATGGAATCCTTTCGCTTGCTCGTGTTTCAATTTCATGCTCACGGGTAAAATACAACTTTGCACCCTTGTACAACAAATAACTATTTCTTTATAGAGGATTGATGATGAGCAGCAGCAGCACAGCATCGTCACAGTGGACAAATTACTGCGATCGCCAACCCTTTTGCCCAGCGTGGCGATTATGGGTATTTACCTCCTAATGTCCAATACGCATAGTTAATAGGATCACCTTGTATATTATTCTATCAATTTATCGGCCTGATTAATATGTACACTATACCAAGTTGCAAATTTCTAATTCCAACGGTCACTCAGTTATGCTGCGGACAGACAGACAGATAGAAAGACAGACAGACAGACGGACGTAGCGAAACTATAAGGGTTCTTAGTTTACTACGGAACCCTAAAATCTCGTGTCGATTTAAAACACTCCTTTCGGTCGTGTTTTATTTTATAGCCAACCTTTACTTTTTTCACGCTTGTATCGTAATGTCATCATCATCAATCATCATCCATCATCATCATCCATCATCATCATCATATCAGCCGAAAGACGTCCACTGCTGAACATAGGCCTCTCCCAAAGATTGCCACAATGACCGATCCTGCGTCACCATCATCCAGCGGACCCTGGGGCAAGAAAACATTTTTTTTGTCTAGCGGTTAATTCGGAAAACGTTAACTTACAAAAAAACCGGCAAAGTGCGAGTCGGACTCGCGCGCGAAGGGTTCCGTATCATTATCAATTAATCTTAAAAACTGTAAGAGATAATTTAGTCAAACCAAAAATCGTTGATAGAGTTTATTAATATGCATAACATAATTTGTTTTTAGAATTTAATGCACGTAGTTTAAGAAATAGAGGGGGGGGGGGACACATTTTTCAGACTTTGAGAGCTGATATCTCGAAAATGGTTCGCTTAAATTAAAGTGTGATGTATAAACCTTTATATCATTTTCAAAGACCTTTCTATTGATATCCCACATGCTTGTATACATCTAAAAAAAAATCTATCCCTCAGTTACATGTATGGAGGGCGGGTCTATATCGAATCGCATAATAGTATTGTTCCGAATATTTTGTCGCATAAGAATTTTACGCCGAAAATTGTTTCGCCGAATTATTATTTCGCATATTTTTCATATGTCGAAGTTTGCGCCTAAAGTCGTTTGTCCGAAACATTATTCGTCCTAATGCTTATTGTGTCTAACATTCATTTGCCGAAATTGTTTTATGCATATGTTTGATGATCCTAATATTGTACATTCTAAAATTGCTGCTAAACATAACGCCCACTAAAATGAAATAGCTAAGTCGCATTTGTAGTATTACGACCCGCCAACATGTCGACGGAGCCCCTAGCGGGGCTCCTATTTCCGCTATAAGGGACAAAAGATACCTAACGAACCTATCCAGGTGAATTACATGATTTTGTAGTGTTTTTTTTTCATGCTGGGGGCTTCGCCCCCCAAGCCCCCCTTGTAGGGGGCTTCGCCCCCCGTCCCTCCTAATTTGGTTTTTCCTCTAGCAGCTGAAGCAGGCCTAGTAATTGTATTGTGAAATGTCTAAGATTAATGTTCTATCTAACCTAACTTAACCGTATCGGTCCTGCCCCTCTCGTTTTTCTGCAATCAGGTTATCTACAAACAGTTAATTCCATTTGATAGACGTGACAACTTAACTTAATATTGATGTAGTTTAAGTTAGTTTAAAAGACTAGTGCTGTTATTTTAGCCAATCTAATAATAATGCGGAATATTTTTTATGACAATCAAAATTAGGACTATTACATTTTAGATAATTTAAAAGTCGACTTACGAATATTCGGAGAAACATACTTTCTATTCTATTTGTGTATGCATAAAAATAATTCGGCGAAACGATTATTATGCCATTCAACAATATGCCAAATGTTTCCGCCAAAACATTTTCTGCACAATGAATATTATGCGAAGAGACGGGCACCCATGGAGGGCCCCAACCCCAATTATTTTTTTTTTCAATTTAGTATCATAATTCTGTAGCGGTTAATACAACACGTATTCTTATCAAATTTAATTACTGTAGCATTTATAATTTCTGAGTAAATCGGCTGTGACAGACGGACAGACGGATATGACGAATCTATAAAGGTTCCGTTTTACCATTTTGGCTACGGAACACTAAAAAAACTCTCTTTTGTAACCCGAATTTTTTTATAGACCTATTCAACAATACCAACCATACTATAAGATTACAGCAAAATATTTTTTAATATATTTTATTCTACCTCTTTTTCGGTGTGACTGATATGTAGGTATACGTGTACCAAATTGCAAATTTCTTTTACTAACGGCCTATGAGCTATGCTGCGAATAGACAGACGGACATGGCGAAACTATAAGGGTTCCTCGTTGACTACGGAACCCTAAAAAGGTTGGAATTAATTTTGGGTCTACATCGGGTGGCATATTTTTTTTATTTCGAAAAATTTGTCGCATACTAACTTTACGCCGAAAAATGAATGGCCTAAACATTGTTGCACATATTTTTGTTTTATAAATATATAAATTGTTGATCCTAACTTGGTTGTTCCTAAATATCGTTTGTCCTTATGATTTTCGTGTCTAATGTGTATGTATCGAATAATAATTGTGCATAATTGTGATGATCCTACTACTTAATGTACTAAAACTAACTACCTTTAAAAAAATATTTTCCTTAAACTTAACCCTCCCTTAAACCACCCAACCCTGTAGTCCAAAGAATTTTAGTCATCAGTACGGACCTAGGAACCAGTCGACGAAGCCCCGCTGCGCGGGACTTCTATTCCTGATCTAAGGGATAAAAGGTACCTAACGAACCTATCCAGGTTTCCTAACCTCCTCCTGTAGGGGAGGTACAGATTAATTATTTTCTAATACAGGGGGCTTCGCCCCCGAGCCCCCCTTGTGGGGCGCTTCGCTCTCCCGTCGCCCCTTTTTCGGGTTTACAAGAAGGAGGATGGGTAAACTTACTTAAGTATTTTATAGACTACGCCTTTCACTCCGCCCTATCCTAGAAACCTAACCATTGCAAGTCGGTTTTACCCTGGCTTATTACTTGAACATTATTTTAAACCATTCACCATATTGTTAATATGCTTTTTTCAATGAAATTTCTGACATAACAATTGTAGGCGCAAAGAAAATTGACAGTTCGAGCAGTAGGAAAAATAATATTAATTACAATGAACATTATGATTATTAAGCTTTAGGTATTTCGACGTTCGAGTAATCAATATTAGGATAATTATGGTGTAGGTGTTTTAAATGTGTTTGCGCAAAATAAAGTAGGCTAAACGAGTAGTATGCCATTTAACACTATGCCAAACATTCTCGGCCAAAAAATTTTAGGACAATCGACGTTATGCGACACGACAGGCACCCCTTATTTTTATCTTAAAAATATACTCTTCAGACAAAGTTTCGGTTTAAAGACATTTTTTTGTACACTTGTATGACGGGCGTCGAAAGTGTTAA
This sequence comes from Thaumatotibia leucotreta, assembly GCA_025490895.1. Lineage (NCBI taxonomy): Eukaryota > Metazoa > Arthropoda > Insecta > Lepidoptera > Tortricidae > Thaumatotibia > Thaumatotibia leucotreta. Next base: position 73,735 of record JALPQI010000889.1, on the reverse strand, counting down.
GGGATAAATATTTAAAAAAAAAGCTGAAATTGATTTGTCTTATTTTTTAATCAGCAGTTGGAATACGACGTATCAAGTCGCTATCTTTCAAATCACACTATTTCCATACAAACGTTCAACTACCTTTTAACCACTTTAGGGTTTAAATTTTATAAAATGGTTTCTTATTTTGTATACAAGTGATTATATAAGTAACCTTCTGTAAAAATGCCGTCTTTCTAGCTCTAGTAATTTACACTAAATTTGTAGTCTACCTTAGTCTCCTTAAACAAAATCTACACCCCTACTTAACCCTCTCAATCATGATATGTCCCTACACTCTGATATATTTATTGCATTTTTCGTATTTTACTTAGTAAATCTCCTACAATGTTTTAGGTCTCCAATTGTAGCTTTGCATCCCCTTGTTATAAAATACTTTTATAGGGATTATCATAGCTATGAACATTCTAATCCCCTTTTAACCTTTAAGAAATGATTAAATTACATTTCTTGTACCCTTGTAAAATACCTTATTAATACTAAAGTTTCAAGTTTCTAAATTAAAATAAATTTGGATCCCACCTTTGCACTCTTATCTTACCAGAAAAAAACAGCTTATACACGAAGTTTGTCATTGTCATTCAAATGAACAATAAGTTGAGTCTCTAATTGTTTACATTTATTTTTACCAATGTATAAAATACGCAATAGAACGTCGAATATACTCGTACAAGAATATATTTGTAATTTACCATTTTTGGAGTTACCTACGTCACATAAACGTGTACGAGTATTTGCTCGTGCTATGATCAAAACATCATCATCATCAGCCTATAATAGTCCACTGCTGGACGTAAGCCTCTCCTATTAAATATGTGTATAAACGCATTAGGAGGTAAATGCCCATAATCGCCACGCTGGGCAAGCGGATTGGCGATCGCAGTAATGTGTCCACTATGATGACGCTGCTGCCCATCATCAATCTTTTATCAAATAATGGTCAGTGACACTTCAATCCCTTAGTCGACTCTTACGACAACCGCAGGAGGAGTTGGGGTGGTGACAAATGTATTCTTATTGCCGTCACCACACGGCTAACATACGATACCAATACTGACATACGAGGTTGCTAAGAGGAGTGACAATTTTGGCTATCAGAAGACCATTTACTTGTATGCTAGCAGATATACGATACAAAAGTGAAAAAATTATATTCAGCTGTGGCCATAAATTTATGCATACCTAATATTCAAATCGTATAATGACAAGATAGAAAATACAAATAAATAACTAGGAATGTATTGCAACTTACAAGGAAAACACGGCCAAATAACTAGTAGGTAGGTTTTTGTGTCCGTATTGATAGTCCTGTCGTGCCACTCAGCGAATCCTTCAGTATTTAAGTATGAGTAAAGCGTATGTGCCATTTCTGGAAAGAGAATGTAAGTATAATATATAAATCATTCTAGTTTCAAACTAAAAACCAATAAGTTACGTTTTCGAACTTATTTATGTGCAGTTCAGCTCATTTTTGGTTTCGTGCCGTCGTCCGCAGTTTCCATGATACGGCTACTGGTCAGACATCATAAAGCGCAGCTTTAAAGTTTGTGTAGGTAGTTTGTAGTTCGCGAGGATTTGGTTTTTACTGTTATACTGTAGGTATAACTTATTTGAATAAATGAAAAATACTAAAATAATTTACTCTCAATATTGAATGTACTGAGAAGATGCGGTACATACCTACTTTCTTATCAAGTCTTACGGCCGTAGAAATCGCGGTGGCGATGAGCACAGATTTTATTCCACAAATCAACCATTAATTAAAGACTCGTATCACTTAGAATATGTATAGTATACCTATTATTATAATTATATAACAAACATATTCTATCTTTCTTATTATTATTATAGCTAAATTGACATCCTGATCGTTTTGACTTCGAGCCGTCACCTTCGCATGTTTTTTCAAATGACGTATTTTGTTTCCAGAGTATAGAAAATAAACTCCATTACACCAAATCGTATCCGTAAACTTTTTTCATTTTTAATCGTTTTTGCGAATGTAACTTATACGTGTTCGGTAGTATTGAGTTTTATTTTGAATCAGTTGTTATAGTTTTCTTGTGTTTCGTCTTAGAAATAACAAGAAACTTAAATAAACGATGGGGTTCGAAAGAATTTCTTCGTTCTGATTTTCCCTACTTATTTAAAGACACTTTGAGTACTGGCATCCCTTGACGTATATGTATATGATTTTATGTCATTTTCAATGTCAAAAAGAGCTGTCAACGGGAGCGATTTGGCGTGCGTCCGACCTCGAGGAGGCGCTCGCGCCATCTGAGTCAAAAGAGAATTTTGACTCGTGTCGCCATTTGTATGGAGAATATACGTAATTTTAAATTAAGGATTAAATTTCTCCGTTGTCTTTATGAGGAAAAATATGAATATGCCCTGATGCACTAATTCAGTTATCTGGCTTTTAAAATAACATGAATATTTTATGTCCGTAAAAGAAAAATATGCATTGCGTCGTGTTCGAAAAAAATGCAATTTTTTAATTTTTCGGTACATTTAGAGCCGATTTCTAGGAAACCCATGTAAATATAAAATATAATATCAATTCGAGCCTCTGCACGGATTCTTTCTGAATAAGATCATGTAAGAAATATGTTTGTAGAGTTATATTTACTTAACAAATTCTTTGTTCGAAAATAGGTCTAAAACGACAAAATCGGGGATCCGACCCTTAACCAAAAACAAAATCACGTGATTTTGTGAGTGTACGTACACTCAGCCAATTTGAAACGTAAGGCTCTCCAGATCCTGGATCTCCGGATCCAGAAGCTCCATGTCAAAATTACAAGTAGCAGGAGATTTCTTACAGTATGATTAATAAACCTATGATTAAATATTACCTACAGTCAAGGCAAAAAGGCGTCGATCGGCACTGATCGGCTCTTGTCGGCTCGGTTGACGCGGCATCGGATTTTTCGCTCCTATGCCGACGACATAAACCCTTGGGCCGGCTTGAGCCGATTCCGCGTTGATTTGGCGAGATCCTAAAGATAGGTACAGATGCGTGCAAAGTGCTAAAATATACATTTAATTTTGATGCATCCTTTTTTCTTTGAGAGCGTCGATGCCTTAGACTTTGACTGTACTCACATCACAACATCAGCCTATAATCAATTTACTACTGGTCAAAGGCCTCCCCTATTACCTAAGCGTATGGATGCATTAGGAGGTAAATGCCCATAATCGCCGGACAAGCGGGTTGGCGATCGCAGTAGCGTCTCCACTCCACTAATGATGATGCTGCTGCCCATCATCAATCTTCAATAAATAAATGGTCAGTGATACTTCGAATCCCTTAGTCGACTCTAACGATACCCACGGGAAGTGTTGGGGTGGTGACAAATGTATTCTTACACATATTATATGTTTTCCTTATGTTTTGTTACACTATGTAGTTGTAATCCGATCGCAGTTTTTCGCACACGGTAGTTTTTTTGTATGTAGGTACTTAGTGCCTGTGACAAGCAAGCATGCGGCCTTAATAGTTGCTCTGCCCGTTTACTCCTCTATGGCTACAGCCCGAAATAGAAAGCCTGTACTCGAATTAGACTCGCCTCCTTCCTTGTTTACTGTAACTATTTCCTGACCCTAGACTTATTTGTTTTGTGTCTATTCTATTACATGTAACGCAAATTACGTGCACCAGGGCCGGATGTGGAGGTTGAGAGGCTTCGGGCCAACAAAGGAGTGGAGGCCCTCGGGCCCCCAATTATTTTCCAACTAAAGTAGACAATTTGTAAATATTTTTTTGTGGAAACAAGTATAGATGTTTTATTACATTTTATTATTTAACAAACATATAAATAAAAGGGCAAAGGACTTTTGACGGTTACAAAAATAAAGAAACCTCACACTAGCCACTTGCAAGGTAGAACAGCGAAAGAAAAATGTCTATTAGTGAAAACAGCGTAAAAAATTTTTACTAGTGTTTACTATTGAAATTGTTAATTTCTTGTCAGGTCGAAACTTCGGAGGGCCAAGCTACTATGCTCCATTGCTCGTTTCCAAACTTTGAATTTAGATTTTTAAGCTTCAGTATGTGTCCTATGACCTAGTATGCCTAATCCTGGTCACATTCTGTTCTATTCTGTAAAAATTTTGTATTATATCAAAATTAATTATAATTATTTAAGACTAATATTCAAACACAACCGTTTAATTTAGTGCGATAAAACGCGGCCATTCGGAACATAGACCGCTTATCAGTGACCCCTAACACCGTAACCGCTTTTTAGAGTGAACCCTTATCGTCAAGCGTTCATTCACAGCAGCCAAGATTTTTATCTATTAGTGCTCTTAAACGAATGCTCTCAATGAAGCCATTATTCCAGACACAAAGCAAATAATATTCAAAAATGTAGCGAGACAGTATACAGTACACTATGTTACTCACATAAATGAAGTCGACGATTGCTAGACATATTTGGACCTATTAAGAGGGTCCTCATCAGGAGTACCCACGGCCAAATTCGGACATGTGCTGTTGTGTGTAAATTACGTACGGTAAAGAAAGCGTACTGTTAGCGTTCCTGTTTGGTTCGAAATTTGAAATGAAATGAATTCAATCCTCTTTCTCGCCGTACGTAGGTTGCCCTGAAAGTTTCGGGAATCGGAAAAAATACGCATTTTAATGAAATAAAAGTACTTTTATTGTTTTTCAAAGTATTCTCCTTTGTGTTTAATACACTATTTCATTCTCTGAAACCAGTTTTTAAAACAGTTATTGAAGTCTGAAGTGGGGGTTGACAAAATGGCCATTTTATAAGCGTCGACTGCTTCTTCCGCGGTCTGAAAACGCTGACCACGCAACCGATTCTTTATTTTCGGGAAAGTAAAAAAATCGTTGGGACTTAGGTCGGGGCTGTACGGAGGATGGTCCAGTATTTCGACGTTTTCGCCCTTCAGATAGTCGTCTGTTTTCTGAGCGGTGTGAGGGCTGGCATTATCATGGTGTAGTATAATACGGCGGTTAGGGTTAGTTTTTCGCAGTTCAGTAAAAACAATCGGTAAACAAACGCCTATATACCAATCGGCATTGACAGTTCTTCGATCTTCAAGAGCGATAGTCGCCACGTGACCCGATTTGGAGACAAACGTGGCTACCATTTTTTTGATCGTGCTGCGAGAACGAACAACTTTTATCGGCTTCGGTTCGTTTTCGTAAACCCAAACTCGAGATTGGTTTTTCGATTCAGGCTCATATGCGTAAATCCATGATTCGTCACCTGACACAATACTAAAAACGGCATTTGAGCTTCCTCCATTAAATCTTTTTAAAGTTTTGCGGCACCAATTGACACGTACCGTTTTCTGGTCGTCAGATAACAAGTGAGGAATCCACCGGGAAAATAACTTTCGCACGCCCAACTCTTGTTGTAAAATAACTTGTACCTGACTCATTCCAATGCCTAAAGTCTCCTGAATCTCCCGATATGTAACATGCCTATCTTCCTTTATCAGTTGGCGAACAACATCGATGTTTTGATCGGTAACGGCCGTTTTCGGTCGACCCTCACGTACGTCATCCGCAAGAGACACACGGCCACGTTGGAATTCCGAATACCACCTGTATATGGTCGTCTTTGAAGGTGCTTCACTACTAAAAGCAATAGTTAATCGGTCTCCACATTGTTGTTGTGTTAATCCACTTTTAAAGTCATAATAAATCATTGCTCTAAAACTTTCGCGGGACAGCTCCATTTTCACCAGCGACTCAACGACTTTAAAAAACAATTGAAAATCGGACTTGTTTTTTTTTTCTAAGTGGTCAGTGTTTTCGAATAATGAGACTATGCTTGTAAGAAAGAGGTATAACACATGTCAAATATACGTTCCTAAGTATTAAATTCCCGAAATTTTCAGGGCATCCTACGTATCTAAGAGCTGACATAGTTGACTGATTCGTGCACGTATAGGTAGTCAGGTAGTAGTTATTACAGTTCCATGAAAGTTGAGGTCACGCATGAAACAACATGACATATAAACTCAAGGAGAATTTAAAATTAGTGTTCTTTTTCGTACTGATAAGTGATAACGAATCTAATTTCAACCGTAACATTAACAAAAAAGCTTGTTCAATAAATTTGACGCAATATTTTGACGCAAGTCATATTTAAGTCATTCATTCATTTTTTTGTGATTTTGCTTTATTTAGGTGTGTGTGTAATCATTCACCTCTGACTCTGGTGAAATTACCTATAATTATCAGTTAACTATGTTAGCGTTGTATCTACCACACATGATTCCTATTGGGCGATTGTGCTTTCATTTAACGTAGTGTCAAAAAAATAAAATAAATCAAGATACATTTATTCACAATTAACAAATATATATATATCGTTCTCAAATATAACAAAGCTACCAGACTACTCACAAACATCTGAGTAGGCTCCTATTGTCATTTATATAGAGTGCACGTTCAGATAATTTTCCTAACTAGTGCGGAAAAGTAAACTTTGCGCTAGCTTCGCGTGCGTAAATTTTTCTTTTTAATTATTTTATTCTATTTTATTTATTCAGAAAACCAACAGCTAACAGTAACAAATACAAATTTTAAGGCACTTGTTATGAAAAAAGTCGTTCGATACACGTGTAAAAACTTCTTTTTAACTCGGGTGAAATGTACTATTTAAGTAGGTACCGTAGTCACTTCGGTAATATTTGACAGCGATTATACCCATTTTATGTTTCTAACTCAAATTTAAAGCAGATAATTATCTTAACATTCTAAATTAAGATGTCACTAACCAACTTAAATTTAGTGTTTTTTTTTGCCGAAAAACTAAGAGATACTTCGGAAAGCACCAAGATATATTATGTTCTTTTAAGTCACAGCACGTGTCAGGTCACTATGTATGTATATCGACCGTGAATATTCTTAGAACAGTTACATTATAAGTACTTCTACATGGTCCTCCAGTTGTTTCTATTCAACTTGACTCCGATAGGAGAGGTTATCTCCAAAAACTTGAAACGGATACCACTTGTCTATTAACAATGTTGAATAACTATTTAAACTATGATCATTTATGACGTGTTTTCTTACGAAATTAGGTTTATATTGTTTATTTTTTTCGCTTCATCTGTACTGTAGTTTGAATTGGTCTCTAGGATCAGTGGCGTAACAATAGGGTGGCTGGCAAAATGCCACGGGCCCCCGACGCAAGAGGGCCCCGGCCCAAGAGGCCGTGAAATATTTTTGGTGTACTTTTTAGGCTCTAGTGCGAGAAGTGGGTCATTTTACGTCAAGTCCAAAACTTCGGAGTGCCATCTGTACTAAAAAACGACGTACGAGACACGTGCAAAAACGAAATTCGTAACTCGTTTCGAATTTCATGTTTTTCGCACTTGTGTCGTAATGTACTATTTTAAACTAAACTGAGTACAATGTGACGATTTTTACTGATAGGGCCCCATCAAAATAATTTACCACAGGCCCCAGATGGTAAAGTTACGCCACTGTCTAGGATAAATCCAATTCTGAGAAAGGTTAATAATAATCACTGTAATAAAAATGTGCGTCATAGAACGTACTTGGAATAGATACTTGCAATAAATTAATAGAAATACTTGGTTTAGTTAATACAGAAATCACGCAAACAACGTATTTTTTCTTAACACATTGTTCTTGACGTGAAATTGTCAAACAACCGGAGGTGTCTTTGGGTCATTGTTAGTCCGAAAAACAAAAGTTGTCCACTCGGTGGCCAAAAGTTAACAGCTTTTATAAATCTATGTAACGATTTCATTGCATAGGGCTATAGACCGGGAAACCTATTTGTACCGTTAATTGTTTTATCCCAAAATTAGTACAGGAATTCCTTAACTTTAGGTATGTCCACCGAAAAGACGATAACCTAAATCTGACAATGACCCCTTTAGCACTGTATAAATATGAAATTAATGGGTGCTGTTACTTCAACTGTTGGCCGTGTGGTGACGGCAGTAAGAATACATTTGTCACTACCCCAACTACTCCAGCGTGTGTCGTAAGAGTCGATTAAATAATTGAAGTGTCACTGACTTTTACAATTGACGGACAGCAGCGTCATCATAGTGGACACAATACTGCAATCGCCAATCCGCTTGCCCAGCGTGGCGATTATGGGCATTTACCTCCTAATGCGTCTATACTCGTACGCATTGTTAATAGGAGAGGCATACATCCAGCAGTGAAATGATATAGGCTGATGATTTGTATTACTTCAACACCTTTGTAGAACCGCCTGAACACAGAAATGCTCGCCATTAACATTAGGCGCATATCGTATCAAATAATTGGGAAAATTCTGTGCCAAGTCTCCCTTGACATTAAGAACCCCTGTCCATAATACCGCAAACGACTGTCCTATTAACCTCAAAATGCCGAAAAGCTCGGTTCACTTCTTAAGTTATGACTTAGTTTCTTATTGCGCGCTTTGAATTACCTTACCCACTCGCATGCTTCATGTAGCTTTTGTTAAATGTCGTCACTCTTATTTTATATAGACATAGATTCTATCGCAAAAATCAAAGCATCTGAGTGGTTACGTTACCCTACGTCTGACACGGCGGTGAAGCCACGGAAAAAAGCTTCTATATTTTTAAGATTAAGATTTTTAGTATGACTTTGAAAAAAAAACTTCGGTAGGTATCCACTACCTACCTAATGTAATAAGCAGGGTAGAAAGGGTAAGCTACAACGACATACGAGTAGAAAACAAAAAAGTAAACGAACCTAAAAACTTTCATTATTTCATGATCACGCACTTTTAGAACACAATCTTGGTCTTATCACCAACTTAAAACCATAAACCTTAACTTCACATACAATTTTAGTTAAAATTATTGATTTTTATTAGGTACTAACGACAAAATATATCTGCGAACGTGTTTCACGATTTGTCATTCATTCATCAGCCATATTTGTTTACATTTTTTTCTAGTAACGAACGGCATAGGTGAACAGTTCACCCTTTTCAACCACTGATAATAAGTGCTTATTTCAAATAATCATCAACTTTAAACTTGATTAACACGGCCCTCGTAATTGCGCCACACCATATTGTAATTGCGAGGTGAGAAGGGAACCAGTAAGATCACTTGCGGGTACCGAACCGGAATGATCAATGGTTTGCTGCAAGCTTTGTTCTGACAATACGTCCAGTTCATTGATCAAGGGTTCCTTTAACCTTTCAATGGGACCCCACATTTTGAAGTACAGTAAATTCCATGGCCTTTGTTTTATTTTTTGTCAATGTACATATCCACATAACTCTAACTCGACATAGTTCTATGACATAGTTTAACATGAAGACACTATTTTCTGCCTCATGTATCTCTGTACATGTCTATACGAGTAAATTACCAAAAAAACATTACCTAAAACATTGTTTAAATTATTATTTTCAGTACCTTGGTGATGCTTTTTTTACGTGCGAAAAGGCAATTCTTAACTCTTGTCGATATAAAACACTTCCTTCGGTCGTGTTTTAATTTACCGCGTTATTATTGATCGTGTTATAATTTAGTTACGAACTTATTTTTTTCTAATTTGTATCGTATGGACTATTACAGTAACGTCAGAAAATTTCAGAACCAAAGCACGAGGCACAAGATTCAAAATCGTTAACTATTTTTGGAGCATCCTTAGTCCTCAGTTTTTCAAGTATTTTGGAGTTCGTTTCAGACTTCTTCTACCTACTCCCAATATTTTACATACCAGTTTTATTGTTGTTACTTAAAGTGCCTGTTCGGAATTTATCTTGATGTTATAGTTTTTGACTCGTACCGACTCTTATCATGGACGGATGTGCAGGGCGGAAGGCCAACGGCTCTGTCCTGTCACCAACCACAAAACTACACGACCATAACCATCATAATTCTAACTGTGACCACACGTAGTTATCACCAAACCAAGAGTCAAGATATACTTGGGATAGCTTCCAGTTGAGAATGTACTGTTGTGAATAGAACCAGCTGACGGTATCTCACTGACCGAAGTAACAGCGCGCCATTTTGTGTGTTCTCATTCCGTTTAACTACTTACCTAATTATTTAAATATATTTAATGTGGCTTCGTGATAAAGTCTAAAACATGCCAGGCCAGTCGCTCGGTTTATTAAGACGAACATTATTCGTCGGGTGACAACCAAAACTCACTAAGTAACAAATACCTACTTGAAATAGCCAGTCGCTCGGTTTTTTAAGACGAACATTATATCGTCGGTTGACAATCAAAACTCACTAAGTAACAAATACCTACTTGAAATAGAGATCGCATCTAAGTTCTGATTCAATACTGACATAAGAGGTTGCGAAGACAGTTTTTATAGCGAGTTTTGCTTGTCAGCCGACGATATGGCTTTTGGTTAAATATGAAAATTTCTCCTTATTCCTATTTACTTAGATGTCGATTGAAATCTCAAGATACGAAAGTAACTCGTACTCTATATTAACCTTCTGCCTATAAGGTTCCTACCCAAAGTACATAAGCCTTAATATTTCTTGAACTCTATGTCAATTGGACGAATTTCCATTTGAATTAAGTAGCAAATATTAGTAGTAACGAATACCTATAGTCGTACGCTTTGTAAAGGTGCGTTCAAACCAAAAGAGCATTCGCTGTTCTATCCCCCGTTCTACGAAATCAACCAATCACGTTTTGTGTAACGATCGAATTTCGTAGAGTGGGGGGTTAGAATAGCGAATGCTCTTTCGGTTTGAACGCACCTTAAAGGTGCGGTTAAACTAAAAGAGCATTCGCTGTTCTAACCTCCCACTCTACGAAATTCGATCGGTACACAAAACGTGATTGGTTGATTTCGTAGAACGGGCGCTAGAACAGCGAATGTTCTTTTGGTTTAAACGCACCTTAATAAACATGCATCTGCAAAGCTTGCAATGCTTGCATATTGCAAGTTCTGCTTTCTATTGTTTGATGCCATGTTATGAGTGGGCAAAATTTTTAATGGTGAAAATACCATAGGGAATACCTATGGCTTAAGATGGTATTCCGCGCCAAAAATATGTACTCGTATGGATAGGTCAAAAGCGCTTATTCCTTTGCGATACATTCGTGACTATTTCATAATATGCGAAGCTTAATTTTGATGTTGACTTAGATTGTCGAATTAAAATTGAAGCGATAGGTAGGTCATTACGTCAGAGTTGAAGCGAATGATTTTCTATGAAAATGATTTGATATGAAAGAAATTCTACTTTAATTGGTTCACGAAAAATGCAAATTGGATTGCAACAACTATGTGCATTGTAATGTACATTGGGTCTTAGGAGGATAAATCTAAATAAAATAGTAATTGCAAAAAAAGTAGTGACTTATTGAATTAGTGACTTAATATACGTTAAACTCTTTGGACAATCTTACAGTTGCTATTCGATTTGCTATCAGTACGAAACTTCCCTTGTGTTTAGGTACATGACATGTTGTATGCTCGCAACTCTCATGGAACTATCTGTACCTCACATCCACGTTTGGCACTAAGCGCAATAAGGCTTCACAACAAACGAAAAGTTATGTTAACGCAGTGTTGAGTAACGCAAGCAAGACAAGGAAAGCCTGTTGCCATAATAATGACCAAAACAAAAAGGCGCATCCCGAAATGCCGCGTTATTTTTGTTGCTTAGTGCCCGATTCGGAGAACGGCACGAGCGGGCGCGGGCGGGAGCGGTCGTCGGCTCGCTCAGGGCCGCATTGCGGCGGATGGTTTATTCGTCGACTTCGAAAAAAGTTACTTAAGAGCGCTTATGACTGCGAAATCATGGAACGGAATTTTAAAATGTGTCTGCCAATAAAACGCGCCCGATTTTCGCTTACCAGGATAAAATTTGCTTGTGTCTTGATACAAATTATCTGTGAAAACCTGTTACTCCTTCGTATATAGAAAAAAAAACGATGAAAAAACTTATTTCCTTAAAAAGCGTTTTATAAATTATCTGATTTATCTGCTATGGAAACACTTATTCTTTTAAAATAATGACAGAGTGCTATTCTATTTAACCATAAGGATAACATTTGGTACACACTTTGTTATTTCTTCACTTCAGTTGCTAGGATGAACTTTCGAGCGACACTTTTTAATAGTCCGTGGGCTAGTCGGTCTGAAATTAGAAAACGGTATAATTTGGGGGTACCAAGTGTCCTTTTTACAGTAGTTAGACATATTCATAAGGATGTTAAAAAAGTATGATAGACATCTCAAAGTGGTAGCTAATAGGCATACGGGCTATTTCAAGATTTCCGTTGTATGACAGGTATGATTAAAATTAGGAGGTACAAATTTTCCTTTTCACGGCTGTTAGGTAAGCTTATAAAAACGTCAAAAATGCAAGATTGCCATTTATAAGTGCTACGTAACAAAAATGGGGGCCAATCATGGTGGATCTCAAGTTTTACAAAATCAAGTATATCTGGTGAACAATATATTATGATCAACAATTTAAGTAAATTACAAATTACACTAAAATGAAAAAATAAAGATAAAACTTACACTAAAATTAAAATATACCTAAACAAACTACCTATAAAAAGAAAATACCTTCCAAAAGATCCGCCTGCGGCATGGTGCCCATGACACTGGCGGCGTTACCTCGCTGAATCGCTAAAGAGATTCTTTGTGCGAGGTAAGCGCCAGCCCTTGGGTCACCAGAGGCTTCGTGCAGCCGGGACGACATGGCCCTCATAAAAGTCTTCATGTCTGCTGACCAAGGACCTAAAGTTTCTACTGCAAGCGCCGCAAACTCGTAGTTGATTAAAAGCGACGAGTATTTGCGGCGCTTGAGAACCTGGGCCTGGTCAGCAGCAGCACCGGCTTGTGCTCGTGTGGCTTGGATGTGGGACTGCGCGAACGTGTCAACACACGTTGCGTCCCACACCAAAGCCCTACCCAACTTCCACGGCACCAACGTGGCTCCGTCGGGACGCTTTCCATCGTCTCTAGCCATACCCACCGGTTCCAAGGTAGCAGGCACAGACACGGTAGAAAGCGTACGGCGAACCAGGTCATTGATGGTGCCGTGGCGGTACAATCTGCCGGCACTCTTTGCGCATGAAAGGCCATGACGTCCGAGCTGATCCACGCTTTTGCCGCAGGCGCAAATGTGGGGGATACAAATGCTGCAGCCGAGTCTCAGGCATACAGCAATCCTGAGAGTGCTAGGATCCAGGACAGTTCCGATCTGGCGAGACGGGAGGGCATGGAGCCAGTGTCCAGACTCGGGGGCAGAAACTGCAAGCAGTCGGGCCCGTTCCGAGTCGTCTGGAGATTTTAAAAGGAGGTCGGCATGTATTGTATTCAGGCGAGGTGAATCCCAAGCTCTCTGACTACGGCGTGTGGCTGGAAGATCGACTCCTGGACACGACGAACACCAAGCCTCTCTGGCCTCCCTCAGGCACGCCACCTCGTCGTCAAGTAACTGTGGACGGTTTAAAATATTACTGACGAGAGACAACGTGCCGTAAGTAGAGGACAGAAAGGCTGGAAGCGCCACGCTGCATGAGGAGCGAACACCCAGCCCTCCGAGTCTTACAGGAAGAACCGCTTGGATCCAAGAAGAAGTGTTGAAATGAATATTTAAAATTTTGGATAATGTAGCCTGGAGTAAATCGTCAATGGATGATAGGATGGAAGGATATTTCCAAATTGGACAGCTGCGCAGTAAATACATAAATTTAGGGGTGAATAAGCAAAACCGAATGATAAAAAGGGCCATGTGGGGGTTTATTTCGAAAAGTAGAGTAGATGTACTGTCGAAAAGTTTCAATTTACAGTCAATAATGGGGTCAATTGATTCATCAAAAATTGGGGAGCCTAAAAGAGTAAGAGATGTGTTTGTATGAACAGAAATATTAGGAAGCACAGCATTATAGTTAGTTAGAATTTCGATCTTTTTTTGGGATGTGAGTTTCTCAGATAAGAAAATTTCGCATTTTGTAAAGTTTAAGGAAAGGCCGATGTCGGAAAATCTACTAATTATTGTCTGTAAGTCGTTAAGGACGGTTTCGGCGTCTCCGCCAAGGGAACCGTCGTCCAGATACCAGAGGTTGAATTTTGAATTTAGACTTGAGATGATGGGATGAATGACTAAACTGAAAATAGCAGGTCCAAGCGGATCTCCCTGTTGGCACCCCGTACATGATGAAATAATTTTGTCTCCAAAGAGCAATTTTGAGGGCGCTCCGTAGCACTGCCAAAGGTAGGGGTACATTTCTGGGAGTTCTTTCTTAATTTCTGATAGGAAAGCACTGCGATCAACTGAATTGAATGCATTTTTCACGTCAACTTTTATAAAAACGTCGTAGTCAGGGTTGTTTAGGAAGGTACGTGCAGCATGAACAGCTGCCTCACAGCCGCCCTTGACTCCAAAGCCCAACTGCCGGGGCTTAAAAAGGTTAGTCAACTTTTGTTGAAACAAACGGCAGCAGAGCTTTGAAGCCAAGCGCCTAAAAGTACAGCCGACAGCGATCGGGCGGATGCCGCCGTCTTTTTTCGCCAGGGCCACTAGATTGGCACCGTACAGTAGAGGGGCTATCTCGGGATTCACCTTTCCTGAAAGCATGAGGTTTACTAAAGCTGTTAACTCTCTTAGTAACGCCGTTTTCATGTCACCCAAACAAAAGGAGGTGAGATCTTTGATATGCTGTGGCGACAGACCATCCAATCCACCAGCAGAACCGTTTGGGAACGTGGATAATGCGAGCAGTACGGCATCCTCAGAGACGTGGGCGGCAAGATCATCAGGACCGGGGGGATCTGGTAAAGTTGTGGAAGAGGTTAGCTTTGGGTGTTTTTCCACGAGGGCGGCAAAGGTGTCTGGGGAGTGCGAAGCCAAATCGTCACGGGAGAATAGCAGCCGAGCAGCACCACTTACATTCCCTTCTGAGATTTTACTTTCGATTGCATTTATTTTTGAATAATGTGGAGAGACGTGCAAAGTACGATTGTGGGTATACTGAGTAATATCTGGTAGTTGACAGAATTTTGACGAATTGTTTTTTATCTGGGTGGTAAGAGAATCTTTATTGGACTTATCTGCATGAAGAACGGAGTAAGAAAAAGTAAGCAGGCGTTCCCACGCTTGAATAGAGTTCTCTGCAACTACTTTTGCTATGCAATTGGTGAGACAGGTGGCGACAGAGATCCGGGCACCGCGTGGTATTCTTTTTAGAATTGGACAGTTAACTTTAAGAAGTCCCAATCTTTCTGCCAGAGTTATGGGAGGTGAGGCTGATGAAGACCCCACACTTGAGGGTAAAATTGTGGGCTGAGAGGCACTGGCAAACGGGCGATCACCCCCCATACGGGTGCCATGCTTACGAGCAGTATGGATTGCTAATCCTCGCTTCCCCTTATAAGCCTTATTGTCGTCGCAAATAGGGCAATAGCATAACTCTGCCGGGTTAAAACAGGGCTGAGAAGGCATAAAAAACTAAGTGTTACATTACAAAGCTACAAGAAATGCTTAAAAATTAGGTAAATATCACAAGGAAATACGTAAACTACTTAAAAACAAATAGTAAATTAGGATAAAAGTACGAAGGAAAACAATAAGACAAGGTTAATATTCTACACGTAAAACTAGAAAACTACAAATATATCACGATGTAAAGTTCTCTCTTACGGCGGATTAATAGATTTATATGCACTCAGACACACTCTTGAGTATAAAAACTACATTTAAAACATGTTTTACAGAGAAATAAACACGAAAACACAAGCTGACAAGCAATGACATTTGATGTTGTCATAGAGCGCAGAATACTGAGACGGGGCGTAGCCTCCTCCTCTTCTTCTTTCTTATGCTGGCCAAAGCTGCGCCTTCGATTTCAGCGTGTGTACGTAGGTGCCCTCGAAAAGTGGTATTCGCACGATTCGGTGATCCAGCAAGAGTGTCAATTTAAAGCGACAAGAGGTCGAATTGGATTCTGCAAATGGGGGACCTAAATTAGGCCCGAAATTTTATTTTGTTGTAGCCGATGCATGAATTAAATGAATTTTTGGCAAAGAATATGTAATTTAGGTGAATTTAGATTAAATTTGAATTTTTCAAAAGAAAAGCCGACATGACTTTGTTGACAGCTGACAATTCAAAGGTGAACTATTAAATATATCTAATTACTCTCTTGAACAAAATTAAAGGCATATCTGTAAGCTTCATATTTTGCATATACACCATATTGCTAAAACCAACCGATAATTAATTATGACCAAATTTAAAAAAAGACCCATAAAAAATATTTAAATGAATTTTAGTCATAATCCACCGTATACTTAGTGATTTAAGAGGCGATTTTTTTATATTTTTCAATCTTGGTTATTTGAAATAAGCACTATTATTTACGAGTGGCACTTCCATCGCCTCTTAAATCACTAAGTATACGGTGGATTATGACTACAATTCATTTAAATATTTTTTATGGGTCTTTTTTTAATACCGCCAACAAGTTATATACATCAAATTAAAGCTTATTAAATACACTATCTTAAAAAAAATATTTCATTTTTCTAGCGTCATGACTACTATGTAAAAACACGACACAAAAAAAATCAAAATCACGAAATTTTCATAAATTTGGTCATAATTAATTATTGGTTGGTTTTAGCAATATGGTGTATATGCAAAATATGAAGCTTACAGATATGCCTTTAATATTGTTCAAGAGAGTAATTAGATATATTTAATAGTTCTCGAGATATACTTGATTTTGTAAAACTTGAGATCCACCATCTTTGATTGGCCCCCATTTTTGTTAGGTAGCACTTATAAATGACAATCTTGCATTTTTGACGTTTTTATAAGCTTACCTAACAGCCGTGAAAAGGAAAATTTGTACCTCCTAATTTTAACCATACCTGTCATACAACGGAAATCTTGAAATAGCCCGTATGCCTATTAGCTACCACTTTGAGATGTCTATCATACTTTTTTAACATCCTTATGAATATGTCTAACTACTGTAAAAAGGACACTTGGTACCCCCAAATTATACCGTTTTCTAATTTCAGGCCGACTAGCCCACGGACTATAATTACTAATATCTATTTGACAATCGTAATTAAAATTACATTTAGTTGCTAGGTATGGTAATTTTTTTTTATTTATTCACTCAGTAGTCAAGTTTGTTCACCTCGTGGAGCCTTAAAAACTACAATTGCTCTATACTCGCCATGCTCGTACTTTAATTTTAACATCTTCGTTGGTTTTAGCTTGTAGGATAATTTTTTTTCTTCCTATTAATATAAATACCAGATTGCTACAATACTATTTTTACGAAATCTATTTGTTTCGAAATATAAAATAAATCAAAAAACACCACGTATAAAAAAAAGATATAACTTACGTATTGCATATTTTATACTTCTTGACTTCCGGGCATTGATGCTTGTTTGCTACCTTTTCCATATAAAAATATGCTTATGTTCTCGTTGCTATATACAAACTATAAAACGATGTCAAAGTGATTGATTATACTTCGTCTGGAATTCGTAATAAATACAAACTTTTGATACTTTACCTAACAATCCATCTTATGTTAATGTGATTCATCATCATCATCAGCCTATGATAGTCCACTGCTGGACATAGGCCTCTCCTATTAACTATGCGTATAAACGCATTAGGTGGAAAATACCCATAATCGCCACGCTGGGCAAGCGGATTGGCGATCGCAGTAATGTGTCCACTATGATATGATGACGCTGCTGCCCATCATCAATATTTTATCAAATAATAGTCAGTGACACTTCAATCCCTTAGTCGACTCTTACGACACCCGCAGGAGGAGTTGGGGTGGCGACAAATGTATTCTTATTGCCGTCACCACACGGCTAATGTTACGGCTCATGTTAATGTGATATGCAATAAATATTTGACTTTGATAGTAATTCAGTATGGAACGTATAGTTAGTCAATAATTATATCAAATTGAAAAATACCATAATGGGCTACTAGTTTCCCGTATGTATTACAAGATAAACTTGTTTCAGTATAAATTCTCTTCGTTCCATACGATCAGACATCACAACTTTAAAATACGTATTGAGCAGGTATATTTTTGACGAAAGCTTTCTCAGAGTGGGTCCCTGTGTAAGTAGGGTGTAGCGGCGGGGAGGCGGGGCGAAGAGCGGCGCGGCGCGAGAGTGCCGCGGCCGGCAGTGCAGTGAGCGGCCCGCACCCACACGCCCGCCATGGCCCTGCGCTTGATAGTCGCGTGCGCGCTGCTCGCCACCGGCGGCGCCGTCTACAACCGCGAGCGCGACCGCCAGCGCAACGACCCGCGACTTCTCGAACGAGCTTGCGAGCTCAGCTCCTGCTACCCTGCCACCGGCAACCTTCTCATCGGCCGCGAAGCCACCCTCTTCGCCTCGTCCACGTGCGGCATTAACAAACCCGAACGCTACTGCATTGTCTCGCATTTGGAGGACCCTAAAAAGTGCTTTTGGTGCGATTCCGGCAACAGTACTATCGCACGCCCAGATTTAAACCACAGGATAGAGAACATCATATACAAATATTATCCTGGATCGCGAAATAAGTCATGGTGGCAATCCGAAAATGGCAAAGAAAATGTTACGGTCCAGTTGAATATGGAAGCGGAATTTCATCTCACGCATGTGATCATAACATTCAAAACCTTTCTCCCTAAGGCGATGTTGGTGGAGAGGTCGTCCGACTTTGGAAAAACATGGAGCGTGTATCGTTATTTTGCTTATAACTGTGCCGATGCTTTCCCCGGTATTCCGGAAAGAACGCAGCGCTCTTTAACGGAAGTTGTGTGTGAATCTCGCTATTCTGGAGTCGAACCCTCGACGGATGGTGTCTTGATCTTCAGAGTAATACCGCCGAACATTAATATCACCAACCCTTATTCTGAGGAGGTCCAAAACTTATTACGCATGACTAATCTTCGCATCAACTTTACTAAATTGCACACCCTTGGAGATGACTTATTAGATAACAGGCTTGAAATCCAGGAAAAATATTACTATGCAATCAACGAAATGACAGTGCGTGGATCTTGTTCTTGTTATGGTCATGCGTCGAGATGTTTGCCATTACCGGGCGTCAACGCTAGGGGCAACATGGTGCACGGTCGCTGCGAGTGTACACACAACACGAATGGACTCAATTGTGAATATTGTGATGATTTTTACAATGATCTACCTTGGCAACCGGCCGTAGGAAAGCAGTCTAATCCATGCAAAAAATGCAATTGTAACAATCATGCTACTAAATGCCATTTCGATGCCGCAGTTTTTAATAAAACCGGAAAAATAAGTGGTGGAGTTTGTGATAATTGTTTGCATAATACCATGGGTATAAATTGTGAACGTTGCTTGCCGAAATTTTATCAAGATCCCGAATTAGACAAAAGGGATCCTGAAATATGCAAGCCTTGCGATTGCGATCCTCAGGGTGTCACGGATGACGAGATTTTATGTGACGATGAAACAGATGTCGCCAATAACAAGACCGCTGGCCGTTGTTTGTGCAAAGCAAACATGGATGGTTCGAGATGCGACAGGTGTCGAGATGGATTCTGGAACTTTGATCTTGCTAACCCCGACGGCTGCGAAGAGTGCACGTGTGATAGATTAGGAACGATCAACGAACGAGGATGCGACCCCAGTACTGGTGTGTGTTTCTGCAAACGCCATGTAACGGGAAGAAATTGTGACCAGTGTCTGCCAGAATTTTACGGCTTATCGGACTCCGATGACGGATGTACCCCATGTGATTGTGATCCCGGTGGTGCTCTGGACAAAGAATGTGATGTGATAACAGGACAGTGTAAATGCCGCCCGAACGTGATTGGTCGCCGGTGCGATCAGCCGTTACAAAACTTTTTCGTTGGAGCTCTTGATTCGATAGTCATCGAGGCGGAGTCGAGTCAGTGCGATTCTCAAATAGATGATAATGCTATTCAAAGTCAACTGTGCCATGTTGTAATTAGAGAGAACTATCCAGATGGAAGAAGAAAACCTTGGACTGGGCCCGGTTTCATGAAAATTCCAGAAGGAAGTACCTTAGTGTTTGTAGTTAATAACTTAAAAACTAGCATGAATTATAATATTTTGGTAAGATACGAACCTCAATCTAATGCCAATTGGGAAGAAGCTACCGTTTTCGTCAAAAGGTTGCAGCCAATTGATCCTAATTCTCCTTGTGCAAATGTGCGCCCGGAAGAAGATACTATACATACAATTTTACCCGGCACTGACCGCAGTGTTCTTATAAAACCCGCTGTATGCTTAGAAAAAGGTAAAGCGACTGAAATCAGAATCTATTTAGGACGTCAGAATGGCCAAACATCTAATTCTAGGGCAACTGTACTAATAGATTCTATAGCTCTGGTTCCATCGTTTGACGATATACCATTCCTTAAACCAGGCACTCCCTATCGTGACGAGTTTGATCACAATAATTGCGGTGATCCATACTATTTCAGTTTACATCGAGAAAACATATTGGAAAACTGTAAAAAACATCATATTAGTATAGGTTTTATAATAAGAAATGGATCTGACCCTTGCCAATGTGACCCGACAGGATCCAAAAGTCATCAATGTGATTTGTACACAGGCGATTGTCAATGCGTGGAAAATATTGTAGGCGCACGATGTGACCGGTGCGCTCCTGGCACATATGGTTTTAGCAAATTTGGCTGCAAACGTTGTGATTGTAACAGTATTGGCTCTCTCGATAACTTTTGCGATGCTTTAAGCGGTCAATGTAAATGTAGGGCTAATACATACGGCCGCGCTTGTGATTTGTGTCAACCCGGCTATTTCAATTTCCCGAACTGTCAACAATGTGATTGTAATGGACACGCAGTTGAGTGTGACGACAAAACTGGCGCGTGTTACGAATGTAAAGAATATACAGAGGGACACCGTTGTGAAAGATGCGTAGAAGGATACTATGGAGACCCTCGCCTTGGTATTGACATTGCGTGTCGTCCTTGCCCATGCCCTGGAGTGAAAGGTGATCCCTTTAAGAGCAGCCATGCTGATAGTTGCGGATTAGACCCGGAGACCAAAGACGTCATCTGTGACTGCAAAGAGGGCTACTCTGGACCACTATGCGATATCTGCGATGACAATTATTATGGAGACCCTGTCAAAGGCACATGTGAAATATGTGAATGTAACAATAATGTGGACTTAACAAAACCGGGTAACTGTGACTCTGTTACTGGAAAATGCTTGAAATGCTTACATAATACAGCTGGTGACCATTGTGAAGTGTGTCAGGAAGGCTACTACGGCAATGCTTTGGAACAAGCTTGCTACAAGTGCAACTGTTCGGTGCTCGGTACCAACTTCACCAAAGGCAATTGCGATCCCGTGTCTGGGCAATGCCATTGCCATAAAAATGTAATGGGCCTAAATTGTGACCAATGTACCGAAAACCATTGGAGAATTGCTGTTGGAACAGGATGTGACCCTTGTGACTGCGATCCTATAGGATCTGTTTCTCAACAATGTAACCCTTACATAGGAAAATGTCATTGCCAACCTGGACACGGAGGTAGACAGTGTAACGAGTGTCAAGAGAATCATTGGGGCAACCCAACCATAGAATGTCATGAATGTGAATGTGATCTAAGCGGAGCAGTTTCGCAACAATGTATGCGAGATAACGGTTCGTGTGTTTGTAGGCCTGGTATCGGTGGATACAAGTGTGACTTGTGTGCTAGAGGCTATATTGGACAAGCACCAGAGTGCTACCCATGTGGAGAATGTTTCGATAATTGGGATGAAATCATCAGTGGCTTACAGATTC
The DNA here is from genome assembly GCA_025490895.1 of Thaumatotibia leucotreta. NCBI lineage: Eukaryota > Metazoa > Arthropoda > Insecta > Lepidoptera > Tortricidae > Thaumatotibia > Thaumatotibia leucotreta. The sequence continues at coordinate 51,895 of JALPQI010000889.1, read as the reverse complement.
AAACTGAATACGCTATCGGAAATGCAAGTAAAATAAAAGTGGTAGGTGCTACTGGTGCTTATACAAGAGATTTCGAAGATATGACAAAAAAACTATCCGAGGTGGAGGGGCTACTTGATAGCTCTAAGCTCGGCCAGGCGACTGTGAAAGAGCTTTTATCAAAGGTTACGTACTTACAAAACCAGCTTGCCGAAGCAGAAAAGAAAGTTCAAGACACTAGACTTAATCTCAACGATATTACGTCCAAAATAAATCTCGGAAATGTAACCCTTGACGAGCTTAGATTGAGTATTGACAACTTAAAGGCAAGGACTTTAGATTTAAGTAATAATGCTACAAAGCTACAAGAAGCCAACTTAGAAGGAGCACTTAATCTAACACGCGAAGCTAAACAAAGAGCGAATAAAGCCGCAGATGATGCTGAAAATGTACAAATTGTTATTGCAAGCACTGATAGACAAATAAAAAATACGGACCGTCTTCTAGAAATGAAGTATGCCAACTTTAATAGCACACAAACAGAAAACGACAAAAAGCTTTCTGATCTAAAAGAGCAATTAAGATTATTGGATTCCCAGTTTCCGAAACTAAATGAAAAAATGTGTGGCCAAGAGACCGACAGTTGCGATATTTGTGGTGGTGCAGGATGTGGCAAATGTGGTGGAATATCATGTGATCAAGGCGCTGTCACCAAAGCAGAACAAGCATTAGACTTTGCAAATAAAACTGCTCATCGAATCAAAGAACATGAATTGACAGCTGAAGACTTGTTCAGATCAATCACTCAAGTAAAGCAAGACACGATTGCAGTTCGTGCTCGCGCTAAAGATTTATTTGCTAAGTCTGATGAATTCAAGTCTTCCGCAGAACGTGTTACGAATGACAGTCAGGACTTGACAGCAGAATTAAAAGAATTTTTGTCCAATACATCCAATACGCCAGCTGATGTGCGAACATTAGCAGATGATATTTTGAAGCTTTCCATCAGTGTCGAACCACAAGAAATAACAGATCTATCACAGCGTATTAATTCTACAGTGTCCCAGCTTACCAATATTGAGAATATAATTACGGAAACGAAACCAGACTTGGAAAGAGCCAAAGCCCTTAATCAAAATGCATTTGCGGTGCATAAATCAGCAAATTTGACACTAGAAATGGCAAATAAGGTGTTGAGTGCTTTAGATGAAGCACAAGCTGCTCAAGATGCAGCAGAAGATGCCATTGACAAAGCTAATAGCGATATTCAAGCTGCGAAAGCAGATTTATTTCCGATTGCTTCCGAAACAGAACTAGCTCAAAAAAAAGCTAATGAAACTAAGAAAGAAGTAGAAGAGCTGCATTCCAGGCTTTCGGACTTACAGAAAAACGTTCTTAAGATTGAAAGTGATGCCGATCAAGTAAAACAGGAGGCTAATGACGTCGTTAACGGAGCTGAAGGGGCTGAACTGAAAGCTCGTAATCTTAGACACGAGTTTAAAGAAACCAGTGAATCTCTTACGGCAAGTGCAAATCAGACGTCCAAGTCACGAGAGCGTGCTCAGGAACTATTGGACCGTGCGAACAAGCTAGCTAGTCAAACACAAAACCAACTTCAACTCCTTGCCAACATGGAAGAACTGTACAATGCTAATAACCAAGAGCTAAATAACTTAGAAAAACAAATTGCCGATCTAAACATAAACATGAACTATTTCCTCGCAGAAATCACAAGAAAGTCTGACGCATACAGGTCGTGTACAACATAAAGAACTTGATATTGGAAATTATAAAAAAAATTGGGATTATCTTTTCCAAGAGTGCCATAAAACTGTATTTGACAGTGTTAGTCATAGTTTAAGAGTGTAGTTAGACTACAATCTTGTCCATATTTTGTTCAGCGCGTGTGCCTATTTTATGAGCATAATTATGAATACGTATATATGATGGATCAGAGTTATGTTACAGAAAAATACTATGAAGAGTGATTGTAGTTATATTCAACAGTAAACGTATGCATTTAGATACAACGATAGCGTGGTAGTAATTAATGTAATTAAGTAGCGTCTAGAAGTTACCTCAGCATTTTAATTATACAAATGGTTGATTCGCGTCTTGTTCTATGCGCATGATTTGTAAAATCCGAAAACACTGAATATAAATACATCTTATACAATGCACGGATTCATGCAAGTCTTATGATATAGTCAATATAAATATCACCAATTGCAAGTAAGGGCTGATTTTTCAATTCCCAGTTATATAATCTGTTCATGATATTAATACAGTACATTGTTATTGATTTTAATTTAAATATATTTTTTGGGAGATTGATACATAAGTCCTTAGGTTTACTTTTATAACTTGTAGTCAACATTCACAGATTAATACAAATAAAGGGCAAATTTTATTTTCGCTCGTTAGGTATTTGTTTCTGCATAAACTAATTCGATACTTACTACCTACGGTTTGTGTGTTTTATGTATCTTTCTTTTTCTTTTTTATATGACTGTATATAACGTACCTAATTTATAAGCATTTAAAAGTAACAAAGTTTTTCTGATTATACAAGCGTTATTTACCAGTTTATATGAACATTTTCCTAGAACTGCATTTTTTTGATGAAAACGGAGGCTGCTTATCATTACTATTCCAAAGAAAATATTAAGTTTTCGTTAGGCTATGTTTGTTCATGTGTAAAGTGCGTACACCTATATTATACTTGTTCAGAGTAAGAATTTTGGTGCCTTAGCTAGTTGTAAGTAACTTATGTTTACATATATGCATTTTCTGCCGTTTATTATAAGTAATAACTTTAGCGTGTGAGTTTTGTTAATAAATAGTTCGATTGTACGTAATAAATAACTAGTCCGGTACACTATTTAATGCAATTAACTGAATATGTAATTGTGAATAATGCATTGTTATGTTCCACTCAAACAAGGTTGCACAGTTAACCCTTTCGCGTTTGAGGCAGGCAGCCTGATCCTATTTCTGTTATGTTTGTGACATACGAGGCACTATTACTTAAAATATAAAAATGTATATTGTAAATGATGTTAATAAAATATTTTCTAAGAATTTTTGTTTCTGTTTTAACTTTCACCTTTCACCTCATACTTACAGATGGGATACAAGTCCTTCTATTTCTTTTAATATGGCTTGATAATCTTCGTATTTCCGACTATTATAGATTGATCTCTGCCGTGGTTGGGCGAAGACACATACAAATATCAGCCTGCGGCGCATTTTGTCTGTAGGGAGTGGTCGTTTAGTATGAAACTGATTCCTTCTTTCCTCACATGTACGGTCGAGGAAATTGAATGTTTAGCAGTTTATGGCTCACTTTACGTTGGATGTGCTTAGTACATACAACACAACCAATTTAACTTGAACCGCAAAGTGCTAAATATTCAATTTCCTTGACTGTACCTACGCATGCTTACGCGTTTCATGCTAGATGTTAAATTCCAATAAACAAAATGCATACGAATGCGGATATAATTGTCTCCACCCTTTATCAATTCAAAAATATGAATATTGTCGAACTGAGCTATGGATTGCGGTCTTTTCTAAGCCTAAAGATATATAAGGCTTAAGACTTCAAAGTTCAAGAATTTAATTTGTTTTTTATGTGTATGGATGTAGGACAGTTGATGAACCTACACTTGGCGTGTATAACAGTATAACAACTTACGAGTATCAAATAGCTACACCCTACACTATACATTTGGTGAGGACGGAAATATTTATCTCGCCTTGTGATTAATAACGATAAAGTTCGCATTTTTTGGTTGGGGGTCACAAGCGATAGGCCTAACATCCGTTCGAAATATTCGTAAAGCATTTTATACACCTATCCAGATCCAAATAAACTTATAATAACGATGACCCGTTTTATTTCCTGTAGGTGTTGTCTTTGTATCCACAAAACTCTTAACTGAAAAATGGTGGACTTACGTCTTTGAAGTTTAAAACTTGTCATTGAACAGTGTTGACGATACCTGATTGTACAAATTACGCACCCGGTTCCGTTATTTGAAAGTTTAATGGAGTATTTCGCGAAAGTTTGACTTTTAGATTCGGACCTTCAGCCCTGCAAACAATTCGCACACCCTGGGAATCGTTCGTCTTGCCGAGGAACTCATTATTACATTTAATTAAATATACGCAATTTCAAGTAAGTGTACTTCACACATCACCTCATCACTTCCTCTTTCAGTCCGCTGCTGCAGGCTTAGCACATGATTGGTGCGACAGTATGTCGCCGCGAGATAGATCTCCCGTCCTTCACTACCTATATTAACAAAAGAGGGACGGATAGACTATCTCGCGGCGAGATACTGTCGCGCCAATCATGTGCTAAGCATACTGGACATAGGCCTCCTCTATGACCTATCGCATAGATGCATTAGGAGGTAATGCTCATAATGTATAATCGCCACGCTGGGCAAGCGGGCTGACTTTTACCACACCCACGGGAAGAGTTGGGGTGGTAACAAATGTATTCTTACTGCGGCCTCACGCGGAACAAATATATATATAGTTGCTGTATTTAAATGCAAAGGAAACACGAAGTGAAAATGCAGTTTTAGCAGATTCAATGATAGTCTAATCAACCTTACAAAGCTGACTAGAAATACCTAATCGTACTGAGTGCATTTTATAGCCTAGGTATTATAAATATATAAGTGTTATTTTAATATGTGTTATAATTAACCACCGTACATTCGGTGTAAACGCCCGTGAAATGACTTACCTTCGTGTTTGCCGTGTTTCGGAGTCAGCCGGTGTATTTACCAGCATCTAGCGGGCCAGCAAGGCGGTGGCAACTAACAGGTTACTGATTGTCTCCTGTTCGTTGCCGCCGCGATTTGGGCTCTACTTTTCACTTACGATCAGGTGGAGTGGAGCCATTTTGTTGTGCCAACGTTATTTTTATTGGGTTGGCAACGCGCATGTGACACCCTGAGGTTGCAGGCGCCCATGGGCTACGGTGACTGCTTTCCATCAGGCGGGCCGTATGCTTGTTTGCCACCGACGTGGTATAAAAAAAAATGTGTTATGTCATCCTATACTTCAGCAACATGCATAAAATATTGCTAGATTATGGATTATGTGTTTCAACTGTTTATTTAAACAGTTGAAACACATATCCATAATCTAGCAATACCTACTTACTGTAATTCTCAGCGTCATTATACTACATCTTGCAAATATTTCTCAAATGTTCTGTTAATGCAATCAAGCGAGAAAAATGCGCTAAGCTAAGCTGGTTTGCAGCTCACCGACATAAATGATCTTTACAGATGGCTATACCTAGAGCCGATCTTGTCGAACGACGAAGGTGACCTAGGGGTCAAGTTCCGGAAGGTGGACCAAGGGTTCCGGCAGGTCACGCGCGTTTTCGAGGCGGATCCGAGACTGTCAGTGCTGCTGCAGTCTTCGCGTCTGCAATCCATGCTGGATTCCATCTCTGAGCAATTACATGCTTGTCAGTCTGCGCTTAAACAGTATATTGATGTAAGTACTATGCTGGTAGTGTATAGTTGCCGATTTCTAAAAATGAACTTTTTATGATGTTAAGACTATCAGAAAAATGGTGAGCCTTATTCTCATATTAATAAGGAATAATCTATAACTGTCAAAAGTTTATTCTTAGAAATCGGAAACTATAGCTCATAATTACGCGCTTGAAATGGGCCGAGCTTTCTTCCTCTATTTGAAGTACCTAATCGAAATTATGAAAGTTATTAGTTTTCAATTAAAGAGCGAATTTTGCGACTGTTGGAGATAACTACATTCACAATTTCTAAAACGCTTGGCTTTACATAAAAAGTCGGCAATATTTTTTTAATAAAAAAACTCTAATACTCTATCAACTTATATAATCTAGTATATTAAAATCGAGTAGAAGCGTTAAATATGATTTTTATTGACACCGATACATCGCTACCGCAATATATCATACAAGATTTCTGACGCAGCACCTTAATCTATTTTAGTATTTAATTACACGCTAGTTACAGCTTGCTCATCAAATTCAGTAGCTACGCGCACGATTTTATAGGTTTACATTATCGTTTTAGGACAAGCGTTCGATCTTCCCGAGGCTATATTTTCTAAGCGATGACGACTTGTTGGAGCTGCTGGGACAAGCGCGAGCGGGGGCGTCGGGACGGGAGGCGGTGATGCAATCGCAGCTGAAGAAACTGTTCCCGGGCACGAGCGGAGTGCGGCTGGGCCCCGGGGACATGTCCGTCACGGCGCTGTGCAGCCAGGGGGACACGTTGCAGCTGGACCATCCTGTTGACATTGACTGTCCTGTGGAGGTACCTTCACTTGTTGTACAGGGATTGTTAAGCCACTGGGCAGTATTTGTAACTTCACCTACTGGGTTTTTTTATGACATGACCTATCTTATGGTAAGCCGGTACCGTAGCCTATGGAGACGTAGCTAATATTAATTTTAAGTAAATGTTAATAAAACCGTGTAGTCATGATAAGATTGAAGTAAGATATACAGAACAGCAGGCTTAGCACATGATTGGTGCGACAGTATGTCGCCGCGAGATAGGTCTCCCGTCCTTCACTAGCTATATTAACAAAAGAGGGACGGATAGACTATCTCGCGGCGAGATACTGTCGCGCCAATCATGTGCTAAGCGTACAGATATAACAAAAATGTCAATGTAGGATAGACCGTCTACATGCATTTTATCAATATATTGACACTATCTACGTTTTTCTAGCCACTCATTTGCTTTGAAATTATGGTTAAGCTTTACTCCTATGTAAAATAAGAGTGACAGCTGGTAATCACAGTTACCGAAAGCAATTGAGTGGATATCGGACATCTAGTATGATTTTTTAGTAGGTACCTAACTATCTATCTGATGAATAATATATGTATTTACTGCTTACAGGTATGGCTCAAAAACCTCGAAACCGAAATGCGTTCATCCCTAAAAAGCATAACATTGAAATGCGTCGGATCAGGCTCTCTACAGCAGGATCCATTTTCGCTCCCCACGCAAATACTCTGCTTAGCGCAGAACATTCGCTTTACCGAACAAGCTGAGAAAGCAATCGTCTCGAAAGATCTTCATAAGCTGATGAGTAATATAGAGAAGGAGAGTGAGTACTACGCTGCCGCTGAAGTGGAAGATGAGAGTGAGAAGCAGAAACGGCAAGCGCTGCTGTTGCAATGCGCTTATTATGTCAACGTCGTTCGCGTCTTGATTGACAACAATGTTGTTGCTACGGATGATTGGCTTTGGCAGAAGCAACTCAGGTATCACCGCTAGCTTGTTGCCTTAAAATAGTTGTTTCACACTCATGAAATTAGATTTATAAAGATACATTTAAAAACAAGTTCATATATTTGAATTTCAACGTTCGCGAGACGTAATAACTATAAATATAATTAAACAGTTAAACTTACGTGTATTTAGTCACTATGCGAGAGTTACCTACGTGAGTTTAACCGTTTAATTATATTTAAAGATCAAATATGTTGTGATATTGACGTCACAGGACAAAGGCTATAGCCGTGTAAGGGAACAAAATATGCCCCTGACGGTATCAGCCAATTAGTATATCGTATCTATAGCCTTTATGTTAAAATAATTTGTAGAATCAAAATCAAATCATCATGTAAAGTCTCTCCTCTAAAACCCTTTACTAGCACTATTTTAATGGTGTAGGATAATTATATGGTAAGACTTGGTCAAATAACAAGTAGATTAAGCAGTATTTGATAATGTAGAATGGACATAAAATGCATTTTTAATAGATTTGTTTACATCTTCAATTGGCGGACTTTACTGCAGCTGCTCAGTTGCTCAAACTTAAAGGGGAATTTTGGCACCTCAGAGAGGGGGGGGAGGGTTGTTAGAGGGTGAGTTCTGTAAGAAACTGAGCCCTTGTGTCCTGACCATGAACTTCTATTCCTTTCGCTCGCACCAATACGCGAGCACGAGTGGTATAAACAAAAAGGAAATCACGCTAACCTTAACTTTTTTTAGTACCGATGGTGCCTTTTTTAGGCACTAGTGCGAGAAGTGGTTCATTTTACGTCAGGTCCAAAACTTCGGAGGGCCATCTGTACTAAAAAAATGTCGTGCAAAAAGGAAATTCGTAACTCCTGTCGTTTTAAAACACTCCCTTCGGTCGTGATTTAAAATAACGCCACTCGTTTCTAATTTCACGTTTTCTCGCACTTGTGTCGTAATGTACTATTTTAAGCGGGTAGCTTTTGGTAAACATCCCTACTGCACGTAAACTTTTACTTCTGAATCTAGCCTTTCGTATATTTCTGGGATTTGTCTCTGTCACTCCAAAGAAGGCGCGTGAGAGAGTGACAGAGACAAATCCTCGAAATTTACGGATTTCGAAGTTCGCGGTAGGGCGGCAGATTACCACAACAATATTTTATTGTGACTTTTATTTCATCAATATGAAACTAGTACCTTTTTCAGATTCTACGTACAGAAGTCCAAAGATGTTATAGCTAAAATGGGTTTAGCGCAAATATCGTACTCGTACGAATACCTCGGGGTCAACACAGGACAGTTCGTTCGCACGGAACTAGCTGATGAATGCTTTCTGATACTGACTCAGGTAACAATACAACATCGACACTTTCTTGTACTAAATGTATTTTATCCAGCAATAACTTTTTGTGTTTTTAAGTAGTTTAACCACTCCAGATGTAGTGCAAGTGTATTTCCTTTGGCTTTTCACGGAGAAACATCTGAATTCATTTTGCCGCCTAATTATTGGACACGACATCGTAATATACAACACCATTAGCATTATTTTCGTCGTTTTAATAATCTCGAATGCAGCCTATAGCATCGTCTAACTTTATCAAACTTATATCAGATTTTTAGCTGATACGAGTATGAATAACTTAGACGACATTTATCTGTACGAGTACGCTACTGTGTATACTTTGTTGGCATTGATAGTATCATCACAGTACAAAAGCCAACACATTTGTCGGACCATTCTAAACCCTTGTTACAATATGTATAAAATACACGAATGGTCAGATTGGTCAGTCATCTACGTGGGCGACGGTAGGAATTATATGGTCAAGATAAGGATAATGTACTCTCATATAAAGACACATGGTCGGTTATAATCCTTCATAATTTACCGAACATTAGATTTAAAAAAAACTTAAGTCATATACCTACATGTCGTCACCGTGTAAACGCAATGATTATATGCCTTATGCTTGTTTATGTAATTAATTAGCTACTTGTCAGTTTTTGGATAGGTTTTATAAAATATGCGCATGCTTGTTTTGGCACTGCAATTCCGAAATATAAGTAACTACTATAAGTAGAACTAGAAAGTTAGAAATTTGTAGTATTTAATTATAATTAGATATTTCCGCCAAAACGAAACATCACTTGCACTGACATTTCAACAAAAACGTGTTTTTTATGGTACCTATTCAATACGAAATTTGCGCCATAACGATATGTCACGTGACTTGACATTGGTGACGTCATATTATTATTATGACGTTATATTTAAATATGTATATGTCTGTATGAATGAGTTAAGCATGGTGGAACTCGCATGGTACAGTCACTGTGTAATAGTATCTTATAGCACGAAGACCGCAATTAATATGTGACACGCTCTTATGTCACTCTAGTTAAAGTTTAATCAGATATTCTTGCGGCCTTTGTGGTATAAGAAACTATTGACGGTTACTGGCCTACTACCGCGAAAATCGAAATTCGTAAATTTCGAGGATTTTCTTTGTCACTCCAACGGAGGCGTCACTAGAGTAAGAGAGACAAATCCTCGAAATTTGCGGATTTCGAAATTCACGGTAAGGCCGCTAGCCTGAGTGGCGAGCATCGAGCGATGCGTCCGGCGGCGGGGCAAGGGATTTTTTTTTTTATACCACGTCGGTGGCAAACAAGCATACGGCCCGCCTGAAGGAAAGCAGTCACCGTAGCCTATGGGCGCACGCAACCCCAGGGGTGTCACATGCGCGTTGCCGACCCAATAAGAACTTGTACACTTCTTTGGACGCCGTGCACTCAGGTCAGATCACGCGCATACTTTTGCATTTGTCATAGATGCCACACGCTGCGCAGGACGCCCCGCTCGAGCGTCTACTCAGCAGGCCTAGCCAAGACGCCATTCTGCAATCGTATACGATAAGCGAGAAGTCGCGTCACCATAATAATTTACGGAAATGGTCACGTGACTTTTCCTGCGAATCTTGCCATTTTCATATCGCTTATCCTATACTAGCGATGTAAAGAATACTCGCATTCGCGAATATTCGCATTCGTATTCGCATTCGCAATAAATTGACGCAAATATTGCGAATATTTTTATCTAATTATTTCATTCACTTAAGGCAGGAAGTACTACATTCTAAGTTGACCTTAATACCTAGATGTCTAGGTACAAAAACATGCGACTCTAAAAATGATACATTTTAACTGAATGATGAATAAAATGTGAAATTTATTATTATTTTCAACTTATTGCACAATATTGCTCATACAAAAGATGGCGGACTTAATCCCCAAAGGCACATTTTCTACCAGCATTATCTACTGTTTGTGTATATGTATTATGTATATTGTATAATACCCAATATTTGCATTCGCATTCGCGAATATGAATCGCAAATATTCGCATTCGTATTCGCATTCGCGAATATTCTAATACCGATATTCGTTACATCGCTATCCTATACTATAGCAGGATGGTATTTTGGCTAGATCTGCAGGTTTTAGAATAACAAGACAGCGTTTTACATAGCGTTTTCGGATTTCAGTCATTGCACCTCGGTTTGATGGGCAACCCGTTCGGGCCTGCCGGTACAGGGAAGACAGAGTCTGTCAAAGCACTGGGTGGCCTAGTCGGACGCTTAGTTCTAGTGTTCAATTGTGACGAGGTAAGTTATCATTCATTTAATGCATTTACTGCCGCCGATGCTGCCGAAAAATGGGGGTAGCAAATGAATGAAGTCATAAATATTTATACTGTATATTCATTAACAGTACTGGATCGTGTGTCGGTTTTTTTCCTGAAAACATACTTGCTACGTGACGGTGACCGTAATAAATGATCGTAGGGCGGACATAATTAGCTCGCTGTAATAAATGCGCGTCCGTCCGTTTTGTGTAACTGGCATAAAAACGTGTAACTGGCTGGCAATCTTTCATAAGTTCGGCAATACCTTGCAATTCACAAGATTGAACTGAAGCTTTTGATATCATATGTAGATCAAACCGGTATGTCTCAATGTAACTGTTTTAAATGTCAGTAGTATCAATATCAAAATTATGAGTATTCTATCAGGTAACTTACCAGGAATGCCAATATGTCTAGCATAGTAGATATCTATTATGAAATACGAATATTGTTGTCACTGAACTCTTAAAATGGTTGCAAATTGATCGCAGCAAAATGTGACTATCGATGGATGTTTAGGTATATTGTTTCCTGGTTGGCATCCGGCATTATCTATGACTACGATATTATTTAATTCAGTATTTCAATTTCTGTTCTCACATGGATAGTAAATGTTATAAAATTAAGAGAGCGCAGAAATAATATTATACCTAAATGTGGAGTGTATTTTCAAAGTGGCAGATTTCTGTATTTAAAACCAAATAATAAGCAGTTTTGAAAAAAATAATAATTAAATATGGTTACTAATTCGCCCCACTCGTTCGCTTGCCCAGCGTGGCGATTATGGGCATTTACCTCCTAATGCGTTTATACGCATAATCAATAGGAGAGGCCTACGTATCATAGGCTGATGATGATGATGATGATGAATTCGTCCCATAAGGTAGACCTTATGGGGCGAATTAGTAAGCAATTAAGCATATTTAATTGGGAACAGATTTTAATAGTGCCCAATGCATTAATGAAGCCAATAATAAATTCCATTGTAGGCAATGGACACTGAATGCATGGGCCGTTTGCTCACCGGCCTAGCCCTTTGCGGTGCCTGGGGCTGCTTCGACGAGTTCAACCGACTAACCGCTGATACTCTCGCCAACATATCCCACCAGCTCGCTTCATTGCTGGCTGCTATGAGGGAGAACACGGGACAGGCGACAGCGCTGCTCAATGGAAAGCATGTGAGTCGATATTTACATCTTCGGTGACTAGTGCAACCGACTAACTGCTGATACTCTCGCCAACATATCCCACCAGCTCGCTTCATTGCTGGCTGCTATGAGGGAGAACACGGGACAGGCGACAGCGCTGCTCAATGGAAAGCATGTGAGTCGATATTTACATCTTCGGTGACTAGTGCAACCGACTAACTGCTGATACTCTCGCCAACATATCCCACCAGCTCGCTTCATTGCTGGCTGCTATGAGGGAGAACACGGGACAGGCGATAGCGCTGCTCAATGGAAAGCATGTGAGTCGATATTTACATCTTTGTCCATGATGGGATCAACAGACTCACCGCCGACACTCTCGTCAACGTATCCCACAAGCTACCTACACTACATTGCTGGCTGTTATGAGGGAAAACACAGGACAGGCGACAGCGCTGCTCAATGGAAAGCATGTGAGTCGATATTTACATCTTTGTCCATGATGGGATCAACAGACTCAGCGCCGACACTCTCGTTAACGTATCCCACAAGCTACCGACACTACACTGCTGGCTGTTATGAGGGAGAACACGGGACAGGCGACAGCGCTGCTCAATGGAAAGCATGTGAGTCGATATTTACATCTTTGGTGACTAGTTCGATCGACTCACCGCCGACATGTACTTTACGCTTTATTACATGTACTTAACGCAAATAAACAATATGAATATACTCTCGCCGACATAAACCAGCTAGCTTCATTGCTGGCTGCTATGAGGGAAAACACGGGACAGGCGATAGTACTGCTCAATGGAAAGCTTGTGAGTCTATATTTACAACTTATTCATCGGCGAGTAGCTGAACTGACTCACCACCGACACTGTATTGTCCCTTTTATTGAAAACCTTTCTTTCAAAAATGACTTAACCGTAAATAATTTGTTATTATGAAAAGGGTTAAAGCATATGAGAAACCTAATTTTGTTATACGCGACGATTCTAATCAACTTATATAAACAGAATTTGATAATTTGTTTGAGGTCAAGGGTTACTAGTAGTAGCTAGCAAGTTACTGGGCGAATCTTATCATAAACATAAGTACCTATACAGATACATACGTGAGCTACGCAACGTTCCATTGATACCTATAGTTAACAATTTAATAAATGTTACAGATTTCGACTGTTTTTGGTGATTAATTCTTTACGATTTGTCGTAGCAATAATTGAACATCAGCAATATAGTTTATTTTTATGGGGTCAATCTGAGGAAAACATACATTTATAAATACATTCCACAACTTAAAAATACTATGTAGTGTTCTCAGAGCGCAGGCTAGAAAAATATAAAGGTTTTGTTTACTAGTACTTAGTAATAGGGGTTAGGTCATTGTCTGACAGTCAGTTTACTACTGATCTTGAACGATCGGAAAGAAAACGACATAGAAAATAGTAGGTTTCAAAAGCATATAAAAATTAAAAGCTATCGAACATGATGCACAGTCTACAAAGACATTATCGGCTTAAATAAACACTGGCCAAGCTTGAGTAGAAAATGGCGGCAAATAAAAAAAATAGAATTGAATATAATTCATTTATTTGGTGTACAAGGTAAACTTAAATTAAAATACATCTTAAACTAAAAGCAACACCAAAATGGATGCCACTCAGCATATGCCGCTAGCTAAAGTTTTAGCCATGGCGCTGGTTTTCAGGGCAACGCGAGTTGGCTTCCCATAGAAAATTTGCTGCCATTTTCTGCAGGTTGTTTAGAGTATAAAACCTATATACGACTACGCTCCTTTTCACACGTCTACCTCTAATAGTACATTACGACACAAGTGCGAAAAACATGAAATTCGAAACGAGTGACGATGTTTTAAAACACGACCGACAGGGAATGTTTTAAATCGACACGAGTTACGAATGTCGTTTTTGCACGTGTCTCGTACGACGTTTTTTAGTACAGATGGCCCTCCGAAGTTTCAAACCTGACGTCAAATGACACACTTCTCGCACTAGAGCCTAAGAAATACACCATTTGTACTAAAAAACATGTTGCAGGTGACCGTATCCCAATGGTGCGGCGTGGCAGCCACCATGAACCCGGTCGGGCGCGGCTACGGCGGCCGCCGCGCGCTGCCTGCCGCGCTCGAGCGGGTGCTACGCCCCATCGCCATGGCGGAGCCCCGCGGCGACCAGCTGGCGAGGCATCTGCTCGCGGCGCAGTGTGTTACTGACGCCGAGACGTTGGCTGAGGACTTGTATGCTGTGTTTTCTATGGCCAGGTAAATTTTGACTACTGTAGATGGTGAAAGGATTAGATAGACTAGCTTTAGAGAGTGTGCTGCTGTCTATAGCCATGGTGGAGGCCCCCCGGATGAGCTAGCGAGACATCTGTTCGCGGCACAGTGTGTTACTGACGCTGAGACATTGGCTGAGAACTTGTATGCTGTGTTTTCTATGGCCAGGTATGTTCGAAACAATGGACCGAGTGAAAGGATTAGGCGTCAGAGGGTAGCTTTAAAGGGAGTGCTTCGACCTATAGTCATGGCGGAGCCCCGCGGCGACCAGCTGGCGAGGCATCTGCTCGCGGCGCAGTGTGTTACTGACTCCGAGACATTGGCTGAGGACTTGTATGCTGTGTTTTCTATGGCCAGGTAAGTTTTGACTACTGTAGATGGTGAAAGGATTAGATAGACTAGCTTTAGAGAGTGTGCTGCTGTCTATAGCCATGGTGGAGGCCCCCCGGATGAGTTAGCGAGACATCTGCTCGCGGCGCAGTGTGTTACTGACGCTGAGACATTGGCTGAGGACTTGTATGCTGTGTTTTCTATGGCCAGGTAGGTTCGAAACAACGGTCCGAGTGAAAGGTTTAGGCAGAAGTCGGTAGCTTTAAAGGAAGTGCTTCGACCTATAGTCATGGCGGAGCCCCGGGGCGACCAGCTGGCGAGCCATCTGCTCGCGGCGCAGTGTGTTACTGACTCCGAGATATTGGCTGAGGACTTGTATGCTGTGTTTTCTATGGCCAGGTAAGTTTTGGCTACTATAGATGGTGAAAGGATCAGACGTTAATAGTAGCCTTAGAGAGCCTGTAAATATCGTGGACTTCTATGTGGTGTTCTTCTATGTTGTATGCTGTGTTTTCTATGGCAAGGTATGTTCGATATAATGGACCGAGTGAAAGGTTTAGGCAGAAGTCGGTAGCTTTAAAGGGAGTGCTTCGACCTATAGTCATGGCGGAGCCCCGCGGCGACCAGCTGGCGAGGCATCTGCTCGCGGCGCAGTGTGTTACTGACGCTGAGACATTGGCTGACGACTTGTATGCTGTGTTTTCTATGGCCAGGTAAGTTTTGACTACTGTAGATGGTGAAAGGATTAGATAGACTAGCTTTAGAGAGTGTGCTGCTGTCTATAGCCATGGTGGAGGCCCCCCGGATGAGCTAGCGAGACATCTGTTCGCGGCACAGTGTGTTACTGACGCTGAGACGTTGGCGGAAGACTTGTATGCTGTGTTTTCTATGGCAAGGTATGTTCGAAACAATGGTCCGAGGGAAAGGATTAGGCGTCAGTCGGTAGCTTTAAAGGGAGCGCTTCGACCTATAGTCATGGCGGAGCCCCGCGGCGACCAGCTGGCGAGGCATCTGCTCGCGGCGCAGTGTGTTACTGACGCTGAGACATTGGCTGACGACTTGTATGCTGTGTTTTCTATGGCCAGGTAAGTTTTGACTACTGTAGATGGTGAAAGGATTAGATAGACTAGCTTTAGAGAGTGTGCTGCTGTCTATAGCCATGGTGGAGGCCCCCCGGATGAGCTAGCGAGACATCTGTTCGCGGCACAGTGTGTTACTGACTCAGAGACATTGGCTGAGGACTTGTATGCTGTGTTTTCTATGGCAAGGTATGTTCGAAACAATGGTCCGAGTGAAAGGA
Organism: Thaumatotibia leucotreta; assembly: GCA_025490895.1. Taxonomy (NCBI): domain Eukaryota; kingdom Metazoa; phylum Arthropoda; class Insecta; order Lepidoptera; family Tortricidae; genus Thaumatotibia; species Thaumatotibia leucotreta. Next base: position 35,878 of record JALPQI010000889.1, on the reverse strand, counting down.
TTAGGTGGAAGTCGGCAGCTTTAAAGGGAGTGCTTCGACCTATAGTCATGGCGGAGCCCCGCGGCGACCAGCTGGCGAGGCATCTGCTCGCGGCGCAGTGTGTTACTGACGCTGAGATGTTGGCGGAAGACTTGTATGCTGTGTTTTCTATGGCCAGGTATGTTCGAAACAATGGTCCGCGTGAAAGAATTAGGCAGAAGTCGGCAGCTTTAAAAGAAGTGATTTGGCTTGTAACTATGGGGAACCAAGAGGTCGGAGGGTTTATTAACAATATTAAGGCTAAAGTGAACAAATTCGTAGCTTTGTTATTTGCCTCAAACTTAAGATGTGTTTACTCATCGTTTAATATTTTTACACTGTGTTGTTCGCCTCATGCAAACAATATCGTTTGTCTGGCAGTGTAATGATTTGCACAAACTTCCTAGTTGGTGATAAACATGTTTTTCACTTCTCATGCTCAAAAAGTGCACTTTTATGTCGTGCGTAGACGACATAAAATCGCATTTTATGGTCTAGAGCATAAAAGTATTTTTTTTTCTAAGGCTAAGGTAATCGGTCCCAACAGCCAAACAGTTAAAACACTGCACAATTTTATTGAGCAATAAAATAGTATAGCTGACAAAACGTGTTATATTATTTTATTTTTATTAAGTACAATACTTATAGAATTATGTATTTTCTGTCATTAATTTTGTAAATCACATTAAATAGATATCGATTATCGTTCAAAAATGCTCCAAAATCTTTGACTTGGCAGAAAACCGAGTAACTGAAACTCTGATCACAGGTTGAAAATTAAAAAAAAATAATTAAAAAATGAGTTGGCGGGTATTGGTATATATTTTTCTTCTTTCGCTTTATGACAACTCCGTTGTATAAATTGCAGTGAAAATGTGTTTTACTTTCCTCGCAAACGAAGTGAAAAGCAGAGTGTACAACATGGGCATAAATGTCCATTTTTTATCCTCGTCTACTATTTTGCTACTAAAAAATTGCCTCGGTTAAAAATGGATCGCTTTATACCCTTGCTGTACAATCTACTATTTTGCAAACTTTATGAATGTCCAGCACGCTACTCGGCGGGCAACGTCACTACGACTGGGGCCTGCGCGCGCTGAAGGCGGCCGTCGGCAGTGCCGCTACCGCGCTTGCCGGCCTCGGGTGCGCCGGGGGTGGTACCGCGGGGGGTGGTGACGCGGGAGGTGGTGACGCGGGGGTGGCGGCGAGCGCGCGACGTGCAGCCCTGCGGCGAGTGCTGCGCCTTAACAACGTCTCCAAGCTCACCAAGCATGATGCTGAGAGGTGAGCGTTTAGTATAGAACCATTTGTATGGAAACCAAGCGAGCCGACTTTTTAGCTATCACTGAGACGTTACGGTCGGCATTTAGTGATGGGAAAACCTAAACGATTCAAAGACACCAGTGCAGCCGCCCCGCAACAATGCAGCCGTCTCTCTCGTACACACATATTTTATATCTGTGGGCTCGCTCGCTCACTATTACATTTATTGTAGAACGAACAACACTAGTCGCTAAATTTGACGGACGAATGAAAAATGGGCTGTACTACGAAGTCGAAGCGATACGCGAAAATATCGCTAGTCTCATATTCATCATCTCTTTAACATACATGGTCGATCTAACGCTTAAAGCAAACGCAGCAATGTAATGTAAACGCCGGTTTGTAACGTAATTCTATAGTTACTTAGGTACATCCTTGCATAAATAAAAATACGGAAAAAATGATTAAAAATGAATTCACGCACAATATTATTTAAAAAATACTTACTTGTGATGGGAAATATGTTTTTGTTTTTGGGCTGGTGCAGTCAATTATCATGCAATGAGGCATTTTGTATTTTTTTTCTTACGTGCGGCTGCAACAGCTGACATATGTGAACTGTCATTAGAAATGGTCATCTCAGTGGCTGCCACTGAGTTCGGACACGCAAAGTACATACATTTGCTTCTTCTAGTGTATATTCATTTCTGTGGAACCTGTAATAAGTAAAGGGCTCAGATGAACACTCGTGTGGGGCCGCGGGTGGTGTGGGAGCCGCGGGGGGTGGTGACGCGGGAGAAGGGGAAGTCGCGCGTTGTGCCTCACGGCGATTGATGCGGCTCAACAACGTCTCTAAGCTCACCAAGCATGATGCTGAGAGGTGAGCGTTTAGTATAGAACCTGTAATGGGCTCAGATGAACGCTCGTGTGGGGCCGGGGGGTGGCGTGGGAGCCGCGGGGGGTGGTGACGCGGGAGAAGGGGAGGTCGCGCGTCGTGCCGCACTGCGGCGAGTGCTGCGGCTCAACAACGTCTCCAAGCTCACCAAGCATGATGCTGAGAGGTGAGCGTTTAGTATAGAACCTGTAATGGGCTCAGGTGAACACTCGTGTGGCCGCGGGGTGGTGTGGGAGCCGCGGGGGGTGGTGACGCGGGAGAAGGGGAGGTCGTGCATCGTGCCTCACTGCGGCGAGTGATGCGGCTCAACAACGTCTCCAAGCTGGCCAAGCATGATGCTGAGAGGTGAGCGTTTAGTATAGAACCAGGATGCTTAGCCAAGTTGCCAATCGCTAACACTTTGTAGCCTATCGTAGTTTTCCCTCTCTATCACTCTTTCATATGAGTGCGACAAAGACAGTTAGCTGCCTTTCGTTTATGATTGACGATGAAGCGCTAGCGATTGGCAACTTGTCTAAGCACCCTGCAATGGGCTCAGATGAACGCTCGTGTGGGGCCGGGGGGTGGTGTGGGAGCCGCGGGAGGTGGTGACGCGGGAGAAGGGGAGGTTGTGCATCCTGCCTCACTACGGCGAGTGCTGCGCCTTAACAACGTCTCCAAGCTCACCAAGCATGATGCTGAGAGGTGAGCGTTTAGTGTAGAACCTGTAATGGGCTCAGATGAACGCTCGTGTGGGGCCGGGGGGTGGTGTGGTGGCCGCGGGGGGTGGTGACGCGGGAGAAGGGGAGGTCGCGCGTTGTGCCTCACGGTGAGTGCTGCGGCAACAACGTCTCCAAGCTCACCAAGCATGATGCTGAGAGGTGAGCGTTTAGTATAGAACCTGTAATGGGCTCGGATGAACGCTCGTGTGGGGCCGGGGGTGGTGTGGGAGCTGCGGGGGGTGGTGACGCGGGAGAAGGGGAGGTCGCGCGTCGTACCAACAACGTCTCCAAGCTCACCAAGTATGATGCTGAGAGGTGAACGTTTAGTATAGAACCTGTAATGGGCTCAGATGAACGCTCGTGTGGGGCCGGGGGGTGGTGTGGGAGCCGCGGGGGGTGGTGACGCGGGAGAAGGGGAGGTCGCGCGTCGTGCCGCACTGCGGCTCAACAACGTCTCCAAGCTCACCAAGCATGATGCTGAGAGGTGAGCGTTTAGTGTAGAACCTGTAATGGGCTCAGATGAACGCTCGTGTGGGGCCGGGGGGTGGTGTGGTGGCCGCGGGGGGTGGTGACGCGGGAGAAGGGGAGGTCGCGCGTTGTGCCTCACGGTGAGTGCTGCGGCAACAACGTCTCCAAGCTCACCAAGCATGATGCTGAGAGGTGAGCGTTTAGTATAGAACCTGTAATAGGCTCAGATGAACGCTCGTGTGGAGCCGGGGGGTGGTGTGGGAGCCGCGGGGGGTGGTGACGCGGGAGAAGGGGAGGTCGCGCGTCGTGCCGCACTGCGGCCAGTGCTGCGGCAACAACGTCTCCAAGCTCACTTAGCAACGATACGGATAGGTGAGCGATAAAAAAAAATTAAGATAAATAAAAAATAAAGTAAGTTCGCCATTGTACATTGTTTTGTTAAATTGTGATTTCTTTGTATTGCGTGTACAATAAAGTGTTTACTTACTTAATATTAGAGTAAGCCTCACCATTTTTCCGATACTCTTATCGTCACACATATAGGCTCATTGTCAAATGTTCATTCTTCGAAATCGGCAACTATAATGAAACTAATGAGTAAGGGTTCTCGAATGGGCGTGCGATGACGATGTTACAATTTAGTTCTACTAATATATACTAGCAATTATTTTCAAGTACCTATTATCACAAATATTTGTGATAAACAGACAAACAAATTCCCTCGCCGGGATTCAACCCCGGAACCTCCAGCTTCGTAGGCGGGATCAATACAGACGAAACAATTTTAGGAATAGGCACTTAATACTTTGTTGCTTATCCTAAGGACTGAATATGCTTGCCTCTGTTTGCAAATAATCTGTCTAAGCGTCTTTAGGATGCGGCTCCACTGAGGCAGAGAGGAGCGGAGATGTGCAAAATTGGCCAATGAGACCGCATGACAGTGTTGCGAATTTTGAATTTGAAGAATGTAATTGGTCAATTTTGCACATCTCCGCACCTCTCCACCTCAGTGGAGCCGCACCCTTTTACTCGACTAATTGGTCTACTGACTAAATAAAACCATTGATGACTAAATAGAACCATGACTAAACAAAATTGACCAATTACATTCTACAAATTCAAAATTCGCAACACTGTCATGCGGTCTCATTGGCCAATTTTGCACTTCTCCGCTCCTCTCCGCCTCAGTGGAGCCGCACCCTTTTACTCGACTAAATGGTTTTATTTACTAAAAAGCTCACAGAAGTACCTACATTACAATGCAAATGCGAAAAAAATGAAGCTCAAAACGAGTGACGATTTCGACCTGACGTCAAAAGAACCACTTCTCGCAGTAGCGCGTAAAAAAGGCACCATCTGTACTAAAAATGTATTTTCGCCTCACTAGCTCGTAAAGCGCTCTTTTATCCTTTAACACGAGCGGGTAAGAACGCCTCTTATTCACATGTGAGGTAAAGTAATTTGACCTTGCTCTAATTCCTATGGCCCACTACTGCCTAGTATAAGTGGATCTGTATGGCCATAGTAAGCATGCGCAATCGGAGCTCACGTGATAAATTCGACAATTCTCATTGGTGATTTTGTAAGCCATTGGCTAGGTATATTTAAGTACCAGTGGCCTATACCAACTATTTATACAATTCTACAAAATTGTATAAATTCACATACAAAAAGTTGACAATTTTGTACAATTGTACGCTTGTAAAGTTTTGTGATATAGGGGCCAGGAGCCAGGAGTAACTCTACGATACGTTTCGACATTGAGTTTTAAATGGTATTTTTAAGTTTATTTACATTTGGATGAGATTTGTAATCATATTTCCTCTTCTTCCCCGTAGTTGTATTACACTTGGCGGCAAAGTTTGTTTAACTGTCGTGCCAATATTGAGACCTGAGCTAGCGAAGGATTGCTACATTGAGCCACGAGCGTAGCGAGTCGTTCAAAAACCGGAATCTTGAGTATTGCGAAGGTCTCAAGGCACGATAGTTGAACAAACTTTGCCGCCAAGTGTAATACAACTTTTTCCCCCTCACTATCGCGAGGAAATATGATTACAAATCTCATGCCAACTTTGCCCCCTTGTATAATAAATAACTATTTAACGTTTACATAGATATTTTCTATTACTTATTTCACTCCCTACTCTCTTATGGCACCACCTTGAAACAAGTTGTATCTTACAACAACTTAGTATTAGTACGGTAATAGCTTCTTATATTACAGGTTCGAAAACATCTTGTCTCTGGTATTTGCCGATGTACCTCAGGAGAAGCACAGCACGGACCCAATCAGTTCCGCCCTTGAAGCCTCTGTAGCTTCGCTCGGTCTTGTGCATAACAAACTACAGGTATTCTATAATAGTACTTTACCATACAAGTAGAAGTCTGAAACAAATGACGATAATTAAAAAAAAACTTTGGAGTGTTATAAATCGATATAAGTGACGAATTTCCTTTTCGCACGTGCTGTTTTTCAGTACAGATAGCCCTCCGAAGTTTCGACCTGACGAGAAACGAACCACTTCTCGCACTAGTGTGTAAAAAAGAACAACATGTTCATTGTTCAAGTGTTTTCTATCTGCAATTATACTATTTTTGGTCATTATGTATATAGATAATAGAGGCGGTTGGTATAAAACGAACATATCAAAAGGGTCAACATTTTTTTCGTTGTCTTATTTTGTGTTCCTAAAAAACGTGACACAGTTGTGATTTTTGTATGATTGAGATGATGTTTTGCTTCTAGTTCTTGATGTATGGATTAAAATCTGGCATGAAAAATAAATACAAGTGCACCGGATTTTTTAATATACTGAGTCGAAACAGCAACTAAAAGCGTGACAGAGTGGTATGAAACTAGACAACGAAAATAATTTTGACCCAAAAACACAATTATTTATTATTTGTTTCTTACATACTAATCATTTACAATTTTGCTTTTCCTATTTTAACTGAGAAAAAAATGCCCCAAAAGATTTTGTACTTTTGGTTTACATTTGTACAAAAAGAACAAACAAATTACTATATGAAGTTTTTGGAACACTTTATTTCGCGTCAGTCAAATAGAACAACAGCCTATTTATTTCTTCGGGGCTTCACTCTCCAATGGGCTAAGTGATGGTCGGCTGCCGATGCCGCTCCATTGGTGGCTTTAGGAATAAGTATTGTGTGGGATCGAAGTACTTACTTACTTCGCTGGTTCAGCGACCCAAAGTGAATCTTGGCCTCCGATACGAGTTGGCGCCAATGCGCCCGGTTCTGTGCAATCTCCTCCAAGTTCTCTGCATTCAGGGCGCGTAGGTCCTTCTCCACCTCGTCTTTCCAGCGGTATCTTGGTCTAGGGAACGAAGTAATTGAATTATTTTGAAAAAAAAGCAAATATTAATATGAAATAAATGATTAGTAATTTTCTTAACTGTAATTGAATAAGGTTATTATTGCTTTAGGTACAAAAATGTATTGAGCTGTATGAACAAATGCAACAGAGGATGGGCGTTGTCGTGGTCGGACCCCCTGGGTGTGGAAAGACAACTATCAGAAACCTTCTAAAGACGGTAAGCAATGCTTCGTGAATTACTGAATCAACCTCGTAAGGCTCTTTCTATTCAAGTGAAATATTAGTCCTGTGTCCTAAAAAATACCTCATTTTGAAATTATTGACCAGCAAAATAATATTCTAATTTCTTTGAGAAAGACTTACGAGGTTAATAGTAAAGATTAAAAAATAGTAGATTACAAGCCAAGGCCGTTTAAGTCCGTTCATCGGGCCGCTTAACGGCCGAGGTGTGTATACTATTTTTCTGCTCAACGGGGCCAGCAGGCGGCAACTTAGTTTAGCGCAGCGGCCGGCAATGTGCTTTTTGCCGGCCGGAGGGCAGAAAAAGTACATTACTATAGAGGACGGGAAACGGAGGGTTACAGGCCAAGTAGATATATCTGGCCGAAGGAACTGAGGCCAGATAGGGATACGCGGCCTGTAACCCTGTCACAATTTGACGTTTCAAAACAAAAGACAGTCTGTTTGCAGTCCTAGGTGTGAAATAAATACATGAAATCTCTTTACATATCATCTTAGCATATGACACCGGATACAAAGTATTTCCGGGTTCAATTTAAAGTAAGTAACATCAACATTCCGTAGCAAGTTTGAGAAAAATAAATTAATCGTCGTTTGAAAAAGTACCCCAAGTTTGAATTGTGTTAAAATATACTTAATTTTATTTTTATGAATTAGTGTTGTGCACTCTTAATGAGCTGCCCTACGCGGCAATATCTTCGCTCATCGTGTATTCGTCTCAAAGGAATTATAAAAATGCTAGTCATAATGCAAACTTGCAGGCCCTCGTCCAACAAGGCGGGAACATAGTGGAGTACAGAATCAGCCCGAAGGCGATGAGCCGCAGCTGGCTGCTCGGGCACATCGAGCCCGACACGCGCCAGTGGAGCGACGGCGTCATCTCCGCCACCGCGCTGCTCGTGGCCGGCCAGCCTGCAGGTATAGTGTCCCGGGCTGGGGTGAGACAAGGCGGGCACATAGTGGAGTACAGAATCAGCCCGAAGGCGATGAGCCGCAGCTGGCTGCTCGGGCACATCGAGCCCGACACGCGCCAGTGGAGCGACGGCGTCATCTCCGCCACCGCGCTGCTCGTGGCCGGCCAGCCTGCAGGTATAGTGTCCCGGGCTGGGGTGAGACAAGGCGGGAACATAGTGGAGTACAGAATCAGCCCGAAGGCGATGAGCCGCAGCTGGCTGCTCGGGCACATCGAGCCCGACACGCGCCAGTGGAGCGACGGCGTCATCTCCGCCACCGCGCTGCTCGTGGCCGGCCAGCCTGCAGGTATAGTGTCCCGGGCTGGGGTGAGACAAGGCGGGAACATAGTGGAGTACAGAATCAGCCCGAAGGCGATGAGCCGCAGCTGGCTGCTCGGGCACATCGAGCCCGACACGCGCCAGTGGAGCGACGGCGTCATCTCCGCCACCGCGCTGCTCGTGGCCGGCCAGCCTGCAGGTATAGTGTCCCGGGCTGGGGTGAGACAAGGCGGGAACATAGTGGAGTACAGAATCAGCCCGAAGGCGATGAGCCGCAGCTGGCTGCTCGGGCACATCGAGCCCGACACGCGCCAGTGGAGCGACGGCGTCATCTCCGCCACCGCGCTGCTCGTGGCCGGCCAGCCTGCAGGTATAGTGTCCCGGGCTGGGGTGAGACAAGGCGGGAACATAGTGGAATAATTGACTATGTATTGAAAAATTGATTTTCGCTTGTATTACTAGTTACAGGCTTTAGAGAAACGGGCATGGTACGGTCGCCATCAAATATTGCCTTGCCTTGATTGCCATAACGATAGAGGTGTGTGCAGATATTTTTAACCGCTCCGCACGGAACAATTTATTTGAATCAAATAATTTGATCGTATACCAATTCTTTGGCACACATTTAAAAACATAACATAAAAACATAAAACATATTTTATTTAACTTTACAAATTCACGATAACCTATTTCTATACATAGCAGTACCTACTATAAATATACAGTGTAATTCTGAATTTGAAAGTAACACAATATGCCTTACCATTGGTTGACATGATTCCTACACTAGGCGATGCCTGTCCCGTAGGAAAGCACATTATCCATGTTACATATCAGTCAGTTGTGGCGCGTAATGATTGTTACAAAAAGTAGGGAATATTACATAATAATTTAAATGTATCTAAGCTAGATCTTAAATATCTTAATACTATACTTCGTTTTTTTTAGCATTATAAAGACCTTTGCAGAACGAGATATAAGGTTTTTTTTACAGGCAAATTCTGCGGATCGAACAGTGAATACGAGTTATTAAATATCACGAATTTATTATCATGCTATATTAATACATACATTACTCAGTGTTGTCAACAGATAAGAAACATAAAATTAGTTAATTTATATTCTAAGATGAAAAGATAAGAATTTTAATAAATTGCGTTTGCAAATTTTCATGGAAAGGTTGTACAGTCACCACACGGGATTGTTGAGCCACTTGCCACTATTCGCAACTTGGTCGAATAATACAAATCGGGTTCCGAACTCTTATGAGGCTGGTATCACGACTTCGGCCGAACTCTGCTGACCAATGGGGCGGGCGTTGCTACGGTTAGCCAATGACCGCTCGCGTATTCTTCAGAAGGTGACATTACCATGGTTACGTAATAACAAAAATGTTTAAACAATGATTGATCGCTATTATTCCGGAAGCTGACGTTACTATAGTTACGTTATAATTATAACATCCGCTTTAGTCCTGGAGACGTCAATCTAACTTCAGAGCCCTGATGGTAATTTCGTTCACTTTCCTTTTAACGACTGTCACTGACAGGTATTTTTTCAAAGTTAGAATTGCAGTCAGAAACTTTCAAGTTTCTACTAAACATTTTTATGGCTATTGACAGATTATAGGTAGATTGTCAAAGGTTACCTACCATGTTTCTACAAAGGTTACATTACATACGTTTTCAACTAACGTCAACTGAGCTGTAACGAATGATAATAAAGACAGCAATAGCATTTGTCTCTATCAATGAAAAAAATAATTTAAAATTGCTCGATAACAGGCCCATTTATATATATCATTTTTATATATATATATATATATATATATATATATATATATTTATTTATTTTTTTTTATCAGCCTGGTTTAGTGTCCCACTGCTGGGCAAAGGCCTCCCCTCTTTTCCTCCATTCGGCCCGGTCGTCACATTTCTCCCGCCAATTCGGATAAAACGCGTCCAGGTCGTCCCGCCATCTCCTTCTCGGTCTGCCAATGCCCCGGCCAGCACCATATATATCTTGAATGGAAAAAATACCTCGCCAATTAATGTCAGATAAGGCAACCGATTTGAAGCAAATACGAATAAAGGCCATAGTCGGATTTTCATAGTAAGTCAGCCTTTAAATCAACCAGACTCTAGTATTTTTTTGTGAGTACCTCTTATGGTGAAGAATATTTCTGCTGAGTATCAACGTCCTATCGGTGACAGTTTTTGACTTATGTTTTTTTTTAGTTTTTTCTTTAATGTGTTGTATCTCAGGATGTATAAAAGCGAATTGCTTCAAATTTTGAAATAATGTTCTTTATTTAGATATGCATCGAATTTAAAAAAATGAATATCGATTGTCGTATAAAAAAAAGAAAAAAAAAGACCAAAAAATTTTTCATATTTTTTTTTTGTGTACCTATGAAGTAGTGACACCTCTATTTTCTTTTTCTAATTATAGACCATACATAGGCCTACTAGTTGCTTAAGTATCAAAATTTTCCAAGCGGTACTTCTTACCAAAAATCGGCAATATGTGTGGTCAAGTTCTGCATTCAATCGGTGTTTTTCAATGTAGTATACAAACTCTTCATTTATATTTGAGTTTTCTTATCAGGTTATCTTATTTAAGAGTAAATGCTAATGACAACTTAATGTCATCATGATGCAAGCTGTTTATTTCATTATTAATCGGCCGTTTATTATTTTTACTAGCGTAATTCGATATTATTTATGAGATATTCATTAAAAATAATATATTGCAGTTAAATATTATCGAGATACGCTAGTTGAAATGGTAAACGGCCGATTAATAATGAAATAAACAGCTTGCATCATGATGACATTAAGTTGTCATTAGCATTTACTCTTAAATAAGATAACCTGATAAGAAAACTCAAATATAAATGAAGAGTTTGTATACTACATTGAAAAACACCGATTGAATGCAGAACTTGACCACACATATTGCCGATTTTTGGTAAGAAGTACCGCTTGGAAAATTTTGATACTTAGGCAACTAGTAGGCCAATGTATGGTCTATAATTAGAAAAAGAAAATAGAGGTGTCACTACTTCATAGGTACACAAAAAAAAATATGAAAAATTTTTTGGTCTTTTTTTTTCTTTTTTTTATACGACAATCGATATTCATTTTTTTAAATTCGATGCATATCTAAATAAAGAACATTATTTCAAAATTTGAAGCAATTCGCTTTTATACATCCTGAGATACAACACATTAAAGAAAAAACTAAAAAAAATCATAAGTCAAAAACTGTCACCGATAGGACGTTGATACTCAGCAGAAATATTCTTCACCATAAGAGGTACTCACAAAAAAATACTAGAGTCTGGTTGATTTAAAGGCTGACTTACTATGAAAATCCGACTATGGCCTTACTAAACGGTTTTAGACAAATCTATGAAGAACTATCGTTATCCAGTTTCCTCTAGGAACAACGACATCTAGCGTCTAATAATGGCCGATGAGTAATCCACAAATCTCGTAGACGAAGAAATTTTTATTATTTCAACTAGTTTTGACATACTGAAATTTTGACGCAACAAAGATTCGTATTTGACTGACATATCATCGGGGAACATCGGGCATGTCGCAATCGTGCCTACTAACGAAAAATACCGAACCCATAATATTACACGACCAAATTGCATCCATTGCCAAGTGGCTCAACATTCCCATGTGGTGACTGTACATTAAAAAACCTAAAGAGGCAGAGTTCTCACACAATTTTAAAATGTCACTGTCACTATCTATCATTCGATTTCATATTGTTGTCGGTGTCGGTTGAGTCGGTTGTGTTTTATATTGCTGTTAGCTTACTTAAAGATTGTTGTTATCGTTTTTGTTCAATTTCGTTATTAATTGTTGATCTATTTAGATATTTTGTTTGTTGGTGCACATTTAAAATGGATGATGTCGTAGCTAACGTTTTTTCATCTCTAAAGAAGAAGCGGCAAAAGCAAAATCCTGTGACTGCCATTGAAAAGCGGATGGTGGTGAATATTTACAAATTAAGAAATGTGCCATAGAAAGGAATATCCCACTAAATCGGACCGTGTGAAAAATACTGCTGAGACTGCTGGCATATCGTTGGCTACGGTATACAACATTTTAAAAGAAAATACATTTTTAAATGAAATTAGATAATGTAATAGATAACACAGTGGAAAATTTTATTATAAACGTTGGTGGTTCCGAGTCCTCGGACTCTTCCACTGACAGTGAATAAAACTATGTATGTCATCTGAGTTTTATTTTCTAATTTGTTACCAAATTCACACTACATTAGAGCATCCCAGATTAAAGCCGCCTATAATGGCGGCAAATACTAAACGACGTTGCCGATGGGTAGGGTTGTCTTAGTATTGTTATCTGCTCAGTCTTTATGACACCGTGTCCGCTTTTATACCGATAGTTTTAATCCTTAAATGCATGACTTTTAAAAGTATTGGGAGTGCATAATGTAAACTAGATTAAATATGCAAATATTGTTAAATTTTAAACTGTAAACTTCATTAAGTTCAGTAAATGTAAAATAGGTACGATATGAGTTACAAATAAAAAAAAATACTTAGTTAAAAACTGCCAAACACTAAACGAAAAACTTTCAATATTTAACTTTTTTCTAAATTTTCCGCCATTTTGCTTATAAAACACTTAAAACTTTTTTAAATACAGTTTTGCCAACAAATTAATAATAAATGTGAAAACTATGCGTTCAGCTATCGGTAAATATCAAATGATATGTATGTACATAAGTTCCGAGAAATTCAGTGGTATCGGCCTAAATCGAAGAAGGAAGGTTTACGACCACTGCTTCTTTGTTCACCCGTTTGACAGATAATTCTAATCTTAAATAAAACGAAGTATAACTAATCCCGGCTAAGGGAACAGCAATAGGGAGATTATTACTATTTTTATGTTACAAGAAAATATTTTGTAAAAACGAACAAACCAAAAAAAATTATAAAATAAAAGGTGAATGTATGTGTACGAATGTGTGTGTGCGTGTGTTTGATTGTTTATGTGTGTGTGTGTGTATATGTGTGTAAAAAGAGAACGTGAGTGCAGAACCGGGTAGTTATATTCCTTTCAGAAGGCTTTCGGTATCATCATAGGTCAAATTGCTTAACCATTCGCAGAGCTTAGTTTTTAATTTTTTAATGGTAAGGTTTCTAATTTCCAGTTTTCGGCTTATTTTATTGTAGATGAACGGGTGAAGGTGCGAACTAAACCTCCTGGCAAAAAACGTTACCGACTGTGGCAAGGGAACTCTAAAAATTCGTTTCTCTAACAACGCGGAGTAATTGGGAAATCTTAGAACCTCTTTGTGCATTTCTAGAGAAGCGCGCATAATGAATAAGGCACGCACGCTGAGCACATTCATATCTCTATATACACAAGTAGTTGGGTACCTCATTCTCTTCTGTAATATAGTCTTCAAAACTGCTCTTTGGGATCTTTCAAGGATTATCATGTGTGTTTTACAAGCTCCCCCCCAGGTGGAAATACAGTAAGTTAGGACAGACTGACATATGCTCACATAAACTGATCTTAGTAAATCTATCCCTGCTGCATTACGTAAGTTTCTGAAAACATATATCAGTTTGCGGACCCGGTTAGCTGTTGTAATGACATGTTCTCGGAAATCCAGCTTTTCGTCCACGACCACACCGAGGTATTTGATATGTGGAGTTCTGCTGATACCTTCGCAAGAGCATGGAAGCAACCGTTGATCGCGATTTACGCAGCTATGTACTTTAATTACTGGACACTGAGTAGGAGCTGAGGCTTTTGTTTTGTGGAAACAGATATATTTTGATTTTGTCAGATTAAGAGTTAAGAGGTTGTCCTGCAGCCAACCCGACACCGTTTTCAATCCATTCTCGGCTGATTTGAATGTCTGCTCCCAACTGCTCCCATGAAATATCATGGCCGTGTCGTCGGCGTAGCAGAGAATATCAGCATTTGGGTGGTGGGCATTGGCTAAATCATTTATATAAATAATGAACAAAGCTGGACCCAAGATGCTGCCCTGGGGAACACCGTAGGATATTGGTAAGGGATTGCTAATGTTCTGATCGAGGGAAACGCGTTGAGACCGGTCGGAGAGATAGCTTTGGAACCAATCTAATACATTTCCTCTGATACCGCAAAGTTCCATTTTTCTCAGGAGAATGGGAATGGAAACGGTGTCGAATGCCTTGGCCAAATCCAGGAATACACCAAGACAAGAGCGGTTAGCATCTAAGTTTTGAGAAATTAATTTGACCATGTGTGACACCGCCTCCTCAGTAGATTTATTAGCGCGAAATCCATATTGAGACTCCGAGAGGAGACTGTTTTTTTCCATGAAGCTGACTAAACGTCTGTTTACCAGCTTCTCTAACATTTTGGAGAAGACCCCAAGTAAAGAAATGGGCCGGTAATTACTGGGATCAGACTTGTCTCCCGCTTTGTGTATAGGAAGTACCAACGCTTCTTTCCATTTACTAGGAAACTTGCCAGTGGAAAAGCTCAGGTTAAAAATGTAGGTAAGTGGCGTGCCTATATGGGCCTTGACTGCTTTCACAAACTTGTTGGTAATACCGTCAGCTCCTGGAGCACTATCTACTTTCAAACCATTTATTATAGACTCTACCTCAAGTTCGACAGTTGGAGTGAGAAACATAGAGTGCAGGGGGCGATTGACTAGGTCAACTTTAGCAGCCAGGTGCGGCTCAGTGCTGTTAGTAGCTATAAGTATACTATTTGCTAAACATCTCCCCACCCCCGAAAAATAACCGTTACACTGTACTAAGCGTTAAGCTGTACTTTAGACTGTACCTAAATGTGTGTCAAAGAATTGGTTATTCACAAAACGATTGTTTTGCCTTATCAGACGTGTGGTCGTGGGTGGTGATGGACGGCGACGTGGACCCGTCATGGGTGGAGGCGCTGAACTCCGTGCTGGACGACAATCGGCTGCTGACGCTCCCGTCCGGCTGGCGCATACAGTTCGGAGCTTCAGTCAACTTCCTCTTCGAGACACATGGGCTACACCACGCTTCGCCTGCCACTCTCTCCCGTATGGGCGTTATACTGATGAGGTTAGTTGTGTCACTGCGTGGTCTTTGTTGTGACAGCTATACTGAGACAATCGGCTGCTGAAGCTCCCAGCTGGCGCATACAGTTCGGTGCCTCTCTCCCGTATGGGCGTTATACTGATGAGGTTAGTTGTGTCACTGCGTGGTCTTTGTTGTGACAGCTATACTGTTTGAGACAATCGGCTGCTGACGCTCCCGGCTGGCGCATACAGTTCGGTGCCTCTCTCCCGTATGGGCGTTATACTGATGAGGTTAGTTGTGTCACTGCGTGGACTCCTTGTTGTGACAGCTATACTGAGACAATCGGCTGCTGACGCTCCCGTCCGGCTGGCGCATACAGTTCGGTGCTTCCGTCAACTTCCTCTTCGAGACGCTGATGAGGTTAGTTGTGTCACTGCGTGGTCTTTGTTGTGACAGCTATACTGAGACAATCGGCTGCTGACGCTCCCGGCTGGCGCATACAGTTCGGTGCCTCCGTCAACTTCCTCTTCGAGACGCTGATGAGGTTAGTTGTGTCACTTCGTGGACTTTGTTGTGACAGCTATACTGTTTGAGACAATCGGCTGCTGACGCTCCCGTCCGGCTGGCGCATACAGTTCGGAGCTTCCGTCAACTTCCTCTTCGAGACGCTGATGAGGTTAGTTGTGTCACTGCGTGGTCTTTGTTGTGACAGCTATACTGAGACAATCGGCTGCTGACGCTCCCGTCCGGCTGGCGCATACAGTTCGGGGCTTCCGTCAACTTCCTCTTCGAGACACATGGGCTACACCACGCTTCGCCTGCCACTCTCTCCCGTATGGGCGTTATACTGATGAGGTTAGTTGTGTCACTGCGTGGTCTTTGTTGTGACAGCTATACTGAGACAATCGGCTGCTGAAGCTCCCAGCTGGCGTATACAGTTCGGTGCCTCCGTCAACTTCCTCTTCGAGACGCTGATGAGGTTAGTTGTGTCACTGCGTGGTCTTTGTTGTGACAGCTATACTGTTTGAGACAATCGGCTGCTGACGCTCCCGTCCGGCTGGCGCATACAGTTCGGTGCTTCCGTCAACTTCCTCTTCGAAACGCTGATGAGGTTAGTTGTGTCACTGCGTGGTCTTTGTTGTGACAGCTATACTGAGACAATCGGCTGCTGACGCTCCCGTCCGGCTGGCGCATACAGTTCGGTGCTTCGGTTAACTTTCTCTTCGAGACGCATGGGCTGCAGCCTCGCCTGCCACTCTCTCCCGTATGGGCGTTATACTGATGAGGTTAGTTGTGTCACTGCGTGGTCTTTGTTGTGACAGCTATACTGAGACAATCGGCTGCTGAAGCTCCCAGCTGGCGCATACAGTTCGGTGCTTCGGTCAACTTCCTCTTCGAGACACATGGGCTTCAACACGCGTCGCCTGCCACTCTCTCCCGTATGGGCGTTATACTGATGAGGTTAGTTGTGTCGCTGCGTGGTCTTTGTTGTGACAGCTATACTGAGACAATCGGCTGCTAACGCTCCCGTATGGGCGTTATACTGATGAGGTTAGTTGTGTCGCTGCGTGGTCTTTGTTGTGACAGCTATACTGAGACAATCGGCTGCTGACGCTCCCGTATGGGCGTTATACTGATGAGGTTAGTTGTGTCACTGCGTGGTCTTTGTTGTGACAGCTATACTGAGACAATCGGCTGCTGACGCTCCCGTATGGGCGTTATACTGATGAGGTTAGTTGTGTCACTGCGTGGTCCTTGTTGTGACAGCTATACTGAGACAATCGGCTGCTGAAGCTCCTGGCTGGCGCATACAGTTCGGTGCCTCCGTCAACTTCCTCTTCGAGACACATGGGCTTCAGCACGCCTCGCCTGCCACTCTCTCTCCCGTATGGGCGTTATACTGATGAGGTTAGTTGTGTCACTGCGTGGTCCTTGTTGTGACAGCTATACTGAGACAATCGGCTGCTGAAGCTCCCAACTGGCGCATACAGTTCGGTGCTTCGGTTAACTTTCTCTTCGAGACGCATGGGCTAAAGCACGCTTCGCCTGCCACTCTCTCCCGTATGGGCGTTATACTGATGAGGTTAGTTGTGTCACTGCGTGGTCTTTGTTGTGACAGCTATACTGAGACAATCGGCTGCTGAAGCTCCCAGCTGGCGCATACAGTTCGGTGCTTCCGTCAACTTCCTCTTCGAGACGCATGGGCTGCATCACGCCTCGCCTGCCACTCTCTCCCGTATGGGCGTTATACTGATGAGGTTAGTTGTGTCACTTTGTGGTCTTTGTTGGTTATAAATATGGCCGACCAGACAGGACAGCTCATTTTGTTGCCGGACACCAGACAGACAACATCGTCAACTCCTGATGATGCCTCGTAGAGAGGCGAAACACGTGTCGAGTATAGTGTTATTGGTGGTGGTTTGTTATAGTTATTTGCGTATTTATTTTTGCGGCGGGAGGGTGGGAAAATTAATTGCATGCAAAAAATACGCAAGTAATTATATCGGGTTACACTAATTAGCTACACATTCTGTATCGCGGAAGAGCAAAGCAATATTGTTCATCCTTGACATCTATACTGTTTGAGACAATCGGCTGCTGACGCTCCCGTCCGGCTGGCGCATACAGTTCGGTGCTTCCGTCAACTTCCTCTTCGAGACGCATGGGCTTCAGCACGCCTCGCCTGCCACTCTCTCCCGTATGGGCGTTATACTGATGAGGTTAGTTGTGTAACTGCGTGGTCTTTGTTGTGACAGCTATACTGAGACAATCGGCTGCTAACGCTCCCGTATGGGCGTTATACTGATGAGGTTAGTTGTGTCGCTGCGTGGTCTTTGTTGTGACAGCTATACTGAGACAATCGGCTGCTGACGCTCCCGTATGGGCGTTATACTGATGAGGTTAGTTGTGTCACTGCGTGGTCTTTGTTGTGACAGCTATACTGAGACAATCGGCTGCTGACGCTCCCGTATGGGCGTTATACTGATGAGGTTAGTTGTGTCACTGCGTGGTCCTTGTTGTGACAGCTATACTGAGACAATCGGCTGCTGAAGCTCCTGGCTGGCGCATACAGTTCGGTGCCTCCGTCAACTTCCTCTTCGAGACACATGGGCTTCAGCACGCCTCGCCTGCCACTCTCTCTCCCGTATGGGCGTTATACTGATGAGGTTAGTTGTGTCACTGCGTGGTCTTTGTTGTGACAGCTATACTGAGACAATCGGCTGCTGACGCTCCCGGCTGGCGCATACAGTTCGGTGCCTCTCTCCCGTATGGGCGTTATACTGATGAGGTTAGTTGTGTCACTGCCTGGTTTTATTGTGACTGTTCGAAACACGCCTGCTACCCTCACCCATATGGGTGAGGGTAGCAGGCGTGTTTCGAACAGTCACAATAAAACCAGGCAGTGACGAGTGACGAGGTCCATATAATTGTGAATAAGATTTGAACCCTCAAGACTCAGAGTTAACAATAGAAAATAGGATTGGCTTATTTTATCACTGTGCATGGATGCGAGAAACCCGAAACTTGGAAGTCTTCAGCCAAAAAATCTAATTACGAGGCTTAAAGATTCAGCTTTGTCTACCTGAGTCTTTAAGCCTTGAAACGAGAGTATTTACCACTTGGTCCGTATCGTATTTTTTGTTAAAAAAAATTCACTTCTTAACGATAAGCCCGCCCGTCTTCTAACTTACTTGGTATTGTTATTTTTGCGAACAATGATTTTTGTATTGTATCTAATATTTACAGTGAAGAAAACAGCTGCGTAGAAGAAACTATAGAGAGCTGGATGCGTAAAGCGGAGTTCGACAATGATTTGGCGAAGATAGCTGTTTCATTACTACACCAAGCCGCTAAGAAATGTGTCCATTGGTTTAACACACACAGATCCGATGTCCTTGTGAAGATATATAATATATCCATGGTATGAATTCAATCACTATCAAATTAAATTTTAATGTGATTTACCAAAATAATGTCAGATTATTGACTGGGTAGTTGAATTATGAAACTTTTTGAAAGGATCAGAGTACTTTCAGAAATTGCGTATATCATCCTATTAGTGCAAATACCAGTTAAGTGCCAGAATTGTGTTATTCGATAATGAATTTTATTATCATGACAATTAAACTGATTCTGTCAAAACCTGATTTGTGCATAGCATGCATAGCTGGTATTTGCGGTAATAGGACGATAGTATATAATTATATACCTATTAAATTGGCATCGACCGCGAAAGCTCATAACATAACGTGGCTTCATATACCACCTAAGATAAACAAGATATTTTTTTCTGGTATAATGTATAACATGCTTCCTAAATTCCCTTATTTATGCAATTTGACAATGGGCAAGATACAAGATTGATGATGGGCAGCAGCGTCATCATGGTGGACACATTACTGCGATCGCCAATCCGCTTGCCCAGCGTGGCGATTATGGGCATTTACCTCCTAATGCGTCTATACGCATACCTAATAGGAGAGGCCTACGTCCAGCAGTGGTCTAACATAGGCTGATGATGATGATGATGCAATTTGAAAAGATTCACTTTGGTATGTTGAGTGAATTTAAGAATTGTTTTACAGGTTACAGCCTGACAGCCTCCGTAGCCTAGTTGGTAGTGACCCTGCCTACGAAGCTGGAGGTTCCGGGTTCGAATCCCGGCGAGGGCATTATTCGTGTATTTATTTATCACAAATATTTGTTCCTTAGTCATGGCTGTCTATGTATTTAAGTATCTATATGTATATATCTATTATATATATCGTCGTCTTAATTGAGCTTACCGTGCCATTAGGTCGATTTGTGTAAAGATGTCCAAAAATATTTATTTATTATTATTTATAGGTTAAACACATACTCACCCAATTCGAATACATCGTTCAGAACGAATTGAGCGGCGTTACTAAAACGCCCGAAGAATTGGTTTACTTGGCTGTGGAGCGGAGCGTTTCTAGCGTCATCAAACCAAATGCTATTGACGCTTTTCATGAAGAGGTAACATACGTTTCATATTGTTTTAGATACTGTCGGTGATGGCTGGATAACTTAGACTTCTTTTTATGGATAATATAAAGCAAAATCGGGACGAGTTAAAAAAAAAGTCTTGCTCAGCAACGATGGAGTTGTAATAATATTCTGTGTGGAATAGGAGTAAATAGTCACTCACATGCTTTAAGTAGCTGTGGCTACGAGTTTTCACTCTTATTGTTACAGAATTTTAAATCGAGGCATATCAATGGGTTTCCACTGATATATTACTTTCAGTTAACAACCAGTATGTATTTATCTGATCTACTCTTCTGTCTAAAAATATAGAAATAGTTATCGCCAAATCGATAGATCGTCTGACGACTAAAATTCACTATAAAACTACTCTTAGCAACCTCGTACTCCGTTTGAACTTAGAAACCTTTTCGGATCTAAGAAAGAGACGGAAGGCTCGGGCAACAACGGCGACACACGATAAAGCAGGACAGCAGTATTACCTTCTTGTGTTCCGAAGGGTTTTCTAAGTTCAAACGGAGTGTATTGTATTTTAGTATTGAATCAGAATTGAGATACTAGCTTTATTTCAAGTAGGCATTCGTAACTTAGTGAGTTTCGGTTGTCAACTGCCGAGATGTATCAGGTGGTATTGGCATTATATATTTTTCTCAAACATGCAATGAAATGTTGTCATTATGTTCGTCATAATAGGCTTTAAAGTATGACGTTGCAGGCGGATGACCTCGAGGTAATAGTAAAGGATTTTCATATGAATTTAACGGCCTAGGCCGGTAAGTAATTTTTTTTTAAACATGGCGTCGGTTTTCATGAACAGGCTAAACAGCTATATGTTTGAGAAAAGCACTATACATGCCTCGCCGTGAAATGGGCTTACCCGGCGTCTGCAGTAATGAACTATTATGCAAAACCACTAACTGCCTTTTCACATCTTCTATACATTCCAGATGTCAGATATTTTAGGACCACCGCTCTCGTACCCATTGCTCCCTGGTGGTTGGGTGACGGAAAACTTATACTTATCGCCGCGTCTGGCTGCCATAGAACCGACAGTACGGGCATGCCTCGCCTCTGATGATTCGCATCTACTCATAATTGGGCCTGATGCATGTGCTAAGAAGTGAGTGTTCTTTGACTTTTACTCTAAATTTTAAATGCCCTAGGGCTGTTTTGGAATGTTAGGTGGTGGAAAGTCTACTCATCGCCGCGCCTGGTTGCCATCGACCTGATGATGCAAGCGTTCCCCGCTTCTGATAATACTCGACAACTAATCAGCCTAATGCGTAGGTATGCAAAGTGCAAAGAAGTGAGTTATCTTGGAATTGTTATATTCCTGGTGTTAGATGTTGCTGTGCTATTTTAAAATAAAACAATTTTACAAAATTTGTTTATCATCATTTTCAAGAAATTTTCAGTCTTGTTGATCATAATAGTACATTGTGCATCAAGGGAGGTAAGTACGGAATTACTAATAGGCGGAGGGCTTTTAATGACTCGAGTTAGTATTCCGCTTACCGACCGTGATGCATACAATGTTTTTCATCACACTTGCCGACAAAAAAATAAGTTTTAAGACAAAAAATGATTAAAGGACGTGCTAAAATTTCTATTACGCCCTAGGGCATTTCACTTTTCTATTACTCCCGCTATACACGCAAGCAATGGCGCGCTTAGACAGCAAGTGTGATGAAAAATAATATTTTTGAATAGTGCACTACATTAATTGTATTTTCACAGTTTGCTGGTAGAATACGTTGCAAAAGAGAGCAACGGAACGGTGATAATCATAGATTGCACGCCAATGTTGGAGCCTACTGATATCATCGCCGAACTAAAAAGGGTAAGATTTTTCTTTTACTCCCTGTCCTCAGTTTTCTTTCTAAGTCATGAAGGTGTCCGTATCATATAGTTTATCCGTTTTCATAGTTTTATTTCATGTGTAATCCGAAATTTCATGTGTAACCGAAGAAAATATTGTGCAATATAGTTTTAAATAAATAAATAAGTATAAGATTTGTGGCATACTTATATCCGATTGCGGGCGATTCTCCATCGAGCGTTTCAACCGCTCGAATCGACCAGTCAAATCGAGAACCTTCTTTTTTAGTACAGATTGTGCCTTTTTTAGGCTCTAGTGCGAGAAGTGGGTCATTTTACGTCAGGTCCAAAACTTCGGAGGGCCATCTGTACTAAAAAACGTCGTACGAGACACGTGCAAAAACGAAATTCGTAACTCGTGTCGATTTAAAACACTCCCTATCGGTCGTGTTTTAAAACATCGCTTCGAATTTCCTGTTTTTCGCACTTGTGACGTAATGTACTATTTTGAAGTCTGTTGTAAATGGCCACGCATAGTGGTAATGTTGGTTGACTTGTTGATCAGAACAATGTGGTGGGGTCGGGCGGGCGCGGCGGCGTGTTCACGCTGCTGGTGCGAGCGCTGCACCGCGCGGCCGAGGACGACTGGGGCTGCTGTGTCGTCTACTCTTTCCTTTTACAGGTATGTTCATAGTTTAGTAGCTCGCAGTGAGACCAGTGGCTGCAGTGATAATGTTGGCTCACTTGTTGATCAGAACAATGTGGTGGGGTCGGGCGGGCGAGTGGGGCTGCAGTGCCGTCTACTCTTTCCTTTTACAGGTATGTTCATAGTTTAGTAGCTCGCAGTGAGACCAGTGGCTGCAGTGGTAATGTTGGTTGACTTGTTGATCAGAACAATGTGGTGGGGTCGGGCGGGCGAGTGGGGCTGCAGTGCCGTCTACTCTTTCCTTTTACAGGTATGTTCATAGTTTAGTAGCTCGCAGTGAGACCAGTGGCTGCAGTGATAATGTTGGCTCACTTGTTGATCAGAACAATGTGGTGGGGTCGGGCGGGCGAGTGGGGCTGCAGTGCCGTCTACTCTTTCCTTTTACAGGTATGTTCATAGTTTAGTAACTCGCAGAGAGACCAGTGGCAATGGGCATACTGATAATGTTGGTTGACTTGTTGATCGGAACAATGTGGTGGGGTCGGGCGGGCGAGTGGGGCTGCAGTGCCGTCTACTCTTTCCTTTTACAGGTATGTTCATAGTTTAGTAGCTCGCAGTGAGGCTAGTGGCAACGGGTATGCTGCACTGATGTTGGTTGACTTGTTGATCAGAACAATGTGGTGGGGTCGGGCGGGCGAGTCGGGCTGCAGTGCCGTTTACTCTTTCCTTTTACAGGTATGTTCATAGTTTAGTAGCTCGCAGTGAGCCCAGTGGCAATGGGCATACTGGTAATGTTGGTTGACTTGATCAGAACAATGTGGTGGGGTCGGGCGGGCGCGGCGGCGTGTTCACGCTGCTGGTGCGAGCGCTGCACCGCGCGGCCGAGGACGACTGGGGCTGCTGTGCGGTCTATTCTTTCCTTTTACAGGTATGCTTGTTGGATTATGTTTTTTCACACCACCAAATCGAATGCGAGCCTTTTCTTCCCTGCTGGGAGGGATCAAAGTGGCACTTTTCTGTTCAGGGACTTTCTATTGCCAGCCTAAAGAATTACAACGAAATTTAATATGAAAATAAACAGTAAGTTCATAATTGATAAAAATGTCTTCAGTATCGATTATTTGCATAAATATTAAATATATGATATATCTTTTATTTTTCTCATAGGTGGTGTGAAAAGCAATATATGTCACACGGTATCAAAATTATTTCGTCTTAGGCGTTGACGCTTGAATCCTTCATTACGCTCAGGATTCAATATACGCCCACGCTGGAAATATACCATTTTGTTCCCTTGTGACACAATCTACTATTGTTGATTGATAAGATGAAAATCATTGGAGAAGGCTTTTACCGCCCAGGGCGGTCCTTATGATGAAGACATTTCAGAAAATTAAATAAAACAAATAACTTTGAAGTGTACATATTTATTAAGGAAGTAAAATTATCACTCATATTTTAAAGACATAACGGGTCTTAATCGCGTAAACTTACGTTTAATTATATCCTGACGTTTCGGGCATGACGTTACACCCGTGGTCGCAGGCAGACTCACCAGACTCAGAGTCTGCTTGCGACCACGGGTGTAATGTCATGCTCGAAACGTCAGGATATAATAAAACGTAAGTTTACGCGATTAAGACCCGTTTGTCTTTAAAATGTGAAGTAAAAGCTTATTATTATTTGTATCTCCTTTGGAATCACGGGCTTACAAATCCCGGTTTTTTGATAGGCTTGCGCTGGAATATAGGTTCAACGCGTATAGGCCCTTTGGAGAAATTTGCTGCAACCTATTCACGGGCACATCAATACATATCCGTAAACCGGTCTCAGCAGGCGTATAGAGACTATTGAGAAAGAATGGAAAAGACTAATGGACTACGGTGATGGAGGATGGATGGCTAAGAGATGGAACTATGGAAAAGAGGTCCGGACCAGGGATCGGAACCGTTCTCGATTAACCATTTGATATTGTTCTTTAACCGTTATTAAATTCCGTTCGTATTAGTAACGGTTAACTACGATAAAGGTTTTGTAGATGAACACAATATTTCTGGTTCACAATATTCAAGATGAACGGAAAAATTCCGTTCTTTGACATAACGGTTTTGACAAGAACATTATATGATTTATATGAAAGAACAAAACTTTTCTGGTTACCGTTACTAGAGATGAACGAAAAATAAAGTTCCGTGAACCATTATTAAACTGTTCGCGATGACATAAACATGCCGCCACTCGCTCTCTCTTTTCCACGCGAATATAGTTCGTATTTTTATTTCATTTGACTAGCCATTTAGGTTTGACGTGTGGTATTGGCCGCATGATGAAAAAGGTTTAAATTGAATTAAGTGAAAGGATGCAATATGTGCTAGCAATTCTGGCGCCTCCTAGCGCCGTCGACGGGAACTTGCCTGGAAATTGGTTACCTGACAACGTGTTGTTGACTGGGCTGTCAATGTTTTTTCCGACATAATGTTCATATTGAATTAAGTTTTGAGTATCAAGTTAAGCTGAAGTCCAATGATCTAACAGATATGTTTATAATGGTAAGTTTGTGAACGTTCTAATTAGTAGATATTTCTTTCTATGTTAATTTTAGAGTTTAATGAGAAGGAGGTAAGACGGAGGAGTAAGACGCCCGATGTTGGTCAACTACCGGCACCTGTCTTGTAATATCGGCTCGGCTCCTTGGTAAATAAATATATATACTTACTATAACCTGCACTTATTGCATTCATACTCCTAATACCTACGCAGTTATGGGTGCATACCACTCGTCTTGAATAGTCAACATAGTGATAGGTACGATACGTGAATTGCTCAAGAAGACAGTTGCAGTTCCTATTATTTCCCTTAATGGAACCCCGATGCTTGGAGTCGCGTTCTATTGGCGTCAGGTGAGCTTAGCACAACTAGCAATATGGCGTTTCTGGCTACATTCCGCCGGACGCAAAATGACTTTGTCCCACAATTACGTATGTTGTTTTGTAATGAATTCATTATATCGTAACTGTGGAATGTCTTCTCAAAAGGGCTTATTTCCACTTTGTCAATAGAGATAATTTCTCTTATGGAAATATAGAAAAAATAATCCTTATTGTCAGAGTAGAAATAAGCCCTTTTGAAAAGACACAAAGCTGAGTTTACACTTGCAAGTTATTGCCGCAAGTTTTGAGACGCAAATCATTAT